>JAPKLW010000446.1:250413-263744 GCA_026898455.1 Plectranthus barbatus
GCATTCAGGTTCAGGGACAATTGCACACAGGCACAATTAGAATAAACCAACTGCACACAGGCACAATTTTTAGGTTCTTCTCAGCATAAAACATCATTGAAGAGGTGCAGGGACAATCTAGAGCAATCAGGCATCATACAATTGCACACAGGCACAATTAGGATAAACCAACTGCACACAGGCACAAATGTTTCAAGATCTCAGCAATTTCATATCTTATGTAATGACAGATAATTCCAGCAATCAAGAGCAAGTGGCCAGAAGGAGCAAGCAAAGATATATATATATATATATATATATATATATATATATATATATATATATCCAGCAAGACAATGCAAGGCCACATATTCAAGATGATGATCAACAATTCAGAGATGTTGCATATGGACAAGGGTTCAACATCAAGCTCAAACAACAGCCCCCCAATTCACCAGATTGCAATGTAAACGATTTGGGATGGTTCAGAGCAATTAAATCACTTCAATATGAGAATGCGAGCAAAACAGTGGAAGAACTAGTTCATGCAGTAGAAGAATCATATGCAAAGTTGTCAGCCACAACATTGAATGATGTGTTCATCACATTACAATCATGTTTAATAGAGATCATGAAGGTGAGAGGTTCAATTGCATACAAGATACCACACATGAGCAAAGGAGCACTGCGAAGATCCAATGGTTTACCACACACATTGGAAGTCCCAAAAGAACTCATATTGGAATGCATCACGTATATTTCTGAGCAGCATAACATGGAAATGACATAAATCAGAAGGTCATTGGACATATGATGTGTAGCACTTAGATTAGTCTACTTTTTTGAATCATGAATATGTAATCGAACAACCTAAACCCTAAATATGAACATGCAATATGTTTTCAATTTTTTTTGAATTCTTCCACATAATCCCACCCCATATCATGGTACACCTCTGAATCAATGACAATAGGGAGTTGGCTAGCATGCATAGGTAAAATAAAAGAAGAATCGAGATCAGAGATACCAGCGTTATCAAAAAACCCTAAATTAGCATCGTCGGGCACGGCCACAGCTGCCACAGGTGCAGCGACTTCGCCTCCTTCCAGCCCAAAGCTCCAGGGCACAATCATCACAAAGGGGGGTGGCGAATGTCAGCGAACGGTGGGCCCACAGCAAGGGGTGGTGAAATCCCCTTGCCATTTATTATAGGAGGTGAATCACCGTCGTTCATCTTCCGATGAGGTTTTATCCACCCCATACTGTTAGGAACCAGAGCGCGCATCGTAGTTGGCTCCGATTTAGGTACTTTGGAGGCCAAATACGAGATATGGGGTGATGGAGATGGTATTTAGGCCGCACAGTGCTTCGTCTCCGACGTGAACTGAACCAACCGTCGGAGGAAGTCATCGGCGAAATAGAAGAAGAAGGGGGCGGCGATTGATTAAGGTTTAGAGGAAAATGACGAGTGGGTGGGTTGGGATGGGATTAGGTAGTGGGTGAGTTGGGGTGGGGGTAGGGTTAATTTAGTTTTTTTTTTAATTTCGAAAATTATATTTTTAATTTATACAAAAAAATTGGGAGTTAAAGATTTTAATTAAGTAGGATTAGTAAGTGATTAATTAGTTAAAACTTTCCAAATATGGAAACGTTGCAAGTGTCCCGGGACGGACCAAAAAAGAATATGTTGCGAGTGTCCTGGGACAGAGGGAGTAATAATTTCGGCCAACACTTTTAATTATTTGTTTTTTGTTGCCGGGTTTTTTTTTGTTTTAACTTAAATAATGTTTCAATAATTCATATACACTTCCTTTATTTTTCTGAATTTTCTTTTTGTTTTAACTACAATAATTCACCTATTCTTTCTTTTTTTTAATAATTCAACCGACAACCCTTAATTGTCGAAAGGGCACCTCTTATTTTCTTGAAATGACACTTTTTTTTTCTTATAAATACATTACAACTCATTCATAAAAAAATATCTTTAATCCATAATTCCATCATATAATTATCATCATTGATTAATTTCTTATCTTTGTTTTGCTTATTCCGATATCTTTTATATCCAACATGAGTGACAAATGATCTTCTTCTCAAAATTTATTTACTCAAAACACCAACAATCCCTCTCAAAATTATGAGTAAACTCCATATATTTCGACGTGGAATGCATGGTTGTTGGGATTGTATACAGAAAGCATAAATGATTAAGTGTTTGTATATTGGCCTTCATTTATGTGTTACATCAACAATTCTCGCTATCTGATAAATATGAACATATAACAAACTATAATATCCTTTTATCTCATAGATAGGGATGACCATATGGTGTGTAGGAGATCATAGAGGATCATATGGTTCGTTTGACCTAGCGAGATATAAACAGTATCACAGCTGAAACTGTCCCTGGATAGGCTGTTGGTTTAAGCTGCGGCACATCGGTTCATAAGTGGGCTTATCCTATCTACTTGATGTGTCTGTACATATTTATGTATTGATGGGATCAACAGTGGGATGTGCCATTCTCATTGACATATGAATGAGCCAGATCCCTAACATACTTCCTATGATCTTAAACCTTACTGAAGGATAAGGGGCACACACGGATTGACCACACTTTGATCTGCTATGGTGGCGAGTCTTACATGTACTCTTATACCTGCACTTTGGGTGTTGGCAATTTGTGTGGGGTCTGCTTAGGCTGGATGTATAGGTAAGCATATCAGTTTCAGGATGGTGAAATTCCCTGATGAGCTCACAAGGTTCTTTATGCTAAGTCCTGTAGGCTGAATGATTTGTTCAAGCATAAGAGAAAAGGAATGAGTGGTATTAATCAATAAATAAGATATTAATTAATTGTGGTTAATTGTCATAAACCAAATTAATTGATGGATGTCTAAAACCTTAAATATGTGGATCATGTTAGTTTAATGCAACCCGTTCCTAATAGCGTGGTAATAAAGGGGCGAGTCAACATTGTTACCGTGGTGAAGGTTAAAACAATGTTTTATTAATTAATTATGTTCTGGGTTGAACAAGGAAGAATTAATTAATAAAGAGGGCCCACTTTATTATTTGCATTTGATCCCTGGTCTGGCCCACACATTGCTCAAGCCCATTAGGGTTAGGGTTTTCTTAAAACCCTAACACTATATAAAGGATTTCTCTCTAGGTCAGAAGTAGACAACACAGTATACAATTCAATCAGAATATTGAATTTAGAGAGAGAGAGATCGGCGGCACTTCAGGGGAGGATTTCTCTGATCAAATCCTCCGGTTTCCTGATTCAACTTGGTTGATAATCCTCACCAGATTTCCAAGGAGCAAGGGAACAGATCAGAAGATCAAATCTGAAGGAACACAATCAAAGTAGTCGTTCCATTCCGCTTCAGATTTTACTTCATCGTTCATCCTCCGATCTAGATCTGTAGATCAAACGATTGAAGATCAGGTATTCTCTTTAATCCATCCTATGCAATTAATTTTGTAGGAGCATGCATAGGATTCGCATGGTTTATTTAATTGAATTTATTATGATAACCCAAGAACGGTCCTGCGAATTAAATAACAACTCATGTTGTTAAATATAGACTCAAATCCTACAATGGCCAGATAATCCAGTGTAATTTACTTCCCAACCCAACTATCACCAAAGTTATTCGAACAATCATTTTCAATTTTCAACTCTCCAATACCTTTTGTAATTTTATTCCCAACCTGGGTATCCTTCGCAATTCTATTCCCAACAAGGGTATCCTACTCAAGTAGGGATACCGTTCGCTGCAACTAAAAACATGCAAGGGCCTGAGCAAGATGAAAATGACGAGTCCACTGGCAAACATCGCCTACAATGGACCGTTGTGGAGAGCGAATTGTTGGTGCAATGTTGGATCGATATTAACATTGATTCAATGGTATGAAACGACCAACTTTGGGAAAGAATTGCGATGATCTACAACCAAAGTCGGCCTACCTACACACTAATCCAATAAGCAAGTCGTTCGAAGTCACATTTTTACAGACTTCAAAGAAATTCTAAGAATTTTTCTAAATGTTTCAACAGGAACAAAAAAATGTGGGGGAGTGGTAAAAGCGATGTTGATATTATGGAGATGGCGCAAGCTGAATATTGTCAACTCCACAGAGGAAAGGGGTTAAATGATATTGGTGTTTGGAGGATACTATTTCAACAACAAAAGTTTGCAGAGGTACCATCAGATGTACATTCGTCGAAGAGAAACAAAAGGAACAAAAAAGCAGCTTTTACAACTTATTTAAATGCTTTTGGCATTATAATGGGCCGACCAATTGGCCAGAAAACAACAAAAAGAAAGGAAAAGGGGAAAGGGAAAAAGTGATGCATTGAGTTCTGCAACAGAAGTGATGAAATCATATGATGCAAAGGCATAATGGTACCTACGTTTGAAGGAGAAGGAGATGGAACACAAGGAGGATAAGTTACGTGCAAAGGATTAGAAGCATCAGAAGCGTTGGAAGAAGTTGTGAAAGCTCCTTCTCCGTTGCTTTTGTTTCTCTTCTATAAATGTACATCTGATGGTACCTTTGCAATCTTCGGTTGTTGTGACAAGATCCTCCAAACACTAATATCATTGAACACCTTTCCTCTGTGGAGTTAACGACATTCAGCTGGCGCCTTCTCCTTAATATCCAGAATCACTTTTACCGCTTTCTCACATATCTTCGTTCCTATTGAAGCACTCAAAAAAATTCTTAGAATTTATTTGAAGTCTGTAGAAATGTGACTTCAAACATCTTGCATGTTGGATTGGTGTGTTGGCATCACAATTCTTTCCCAAAGTTGGTCACTTCTTAGGTCATTTCAGACTACTGAATCGACACTAATATTGATCCAATCTTGCGCCAACAATTCTCTCTGCATAGTGGTCTATTGTTGGCGATGTTTGACGATGGACTCATCATTTTCATCTTGCTCGAGCCCTTACATGTTTCCAGCTGCAGCGGGCGACATCCCTATTTGAGGAGGATACCCATATTGGGGATAGAATTGCGAAGGATATCCTGGTTGGCAATAAATTGCAATGGGTACTAGGGAGTTGAAAATTGAAAAGGATTGTTCGAATAACTTTGGGAATAGCTGGGTTGGAAAGTAAATTGCACGGAATTATTTAGTCATGCTTTCCACGTCGGAATATATGGAGTTGCTAAGAATTTTGAGAGGGATTGTTAGTTTTTTTAGTAAATGGATTTTGAGAAGAAGATCGTTTGCCACTTTTGTTGGATATGAAAGAAATCGGAATAAGCAAAAAACTAGGAATTAATCAATGATGATAGTTGTATGAAAGAGTTGAGGAATGAAGATAATATTTATAAATAAATTGTAATGTATTTATAGGAAAAAGTGCGCTTTCGAGAAATTAAGAGGTGTCTTTTCGAGAATTCAAGGTTGTCGGTTGAATTATTAAAAAAAGTAAGTGTATATGAATTATTGTGACACTATTTTGGTTAAAACCAAAAACAAATTGGAATAAAAGGAAGTGTATATGAATTATTAAAACATTATTTTAGTTAAAACAAAAAAATTGGCAAAAAAACAAATAATTAAAAGTGTTGGCCAAAATTATGAAAAGGGTAATTCTAAACACAACCATATTTTTACTCCCTACAATCACTTAAAAGAATATAATATAATATTCTAGTTTTATCCTTATAGCTTTAATTTAAATTAAAAAAAATCTAATATCCAAATATATATATGTCCTAAAATACACCCTCGAAATATCATATTCTTCTCAAAATCAAAACATATCTGCCATAGGAACATAAGTTCTTTTTTCCTTAGCAACGAACTGGTAATTTAAAAAACCAAGCAATCATTAGCTACATCTGACGGGGCTGTTGCACTCCCCATTATCTTCCATAACAACTCAAACTCTGCATATTTTGGGACTTTTATCCTACTAATCAATTGCTACTGGACATATAACCGTCAAATCATTGGCCATGACACAGGCAAAACAGTTCACATTTTTATAAGATAGAAAAATCCCAGATAATGGAAAACTACCAGATCATCTTCTTTCTTCTTATCATTGAATTAGTGACTCACAAAGAATTGCGGCACATGCTTTGAACCACACATAATGAAAATGTTAGCAATTAGACTTGTTTTCTTACTTGCCTCCCAACAACTCAAGCTATATGACAATGATGAGAAACACTAATCCTATAAATTGGGAGCGTCTGAATGGCAGAAGTAAAATTAGGTCTTGATTTCGGAAAAAATCTTAACTAGGCGTCTGAATGATTGAAGAATAATTAGGTTTAAATTTAGGGAAGAATTCTTAAGGGTTTAGTTCAAAGGGCTTTGTATTTTAAGGAGGCTTTGCTTTATAAGGTTTAGATTTAAATATCAAGAATTTTAATTAAAATTGTAAGGACCAAATTGGAAGTTCATATTTTATTTTTTTAAAAGGATTGTAGGGAGTAAAAAGTTGGTTGTGTTTAGAATCATCCTTATAAAAAAAGCGGAAGAAATATCTTTTCAGTTAAAAATAACAACTGGCGTGTGCATTGCACGCGCGTTGTCTGTGCGTCTGTCGGGCTTGTCCTACAAAGGCAGGAAATGCTTCTTGCACAAAAAAAAATGAAAAAAAAATTAGGTTATTTGTAAAACTCAACATTTTATCACATGTGATATTTATCAAAATATTAACAAATACATAGTGGATGCCCTTATGAACTTAAATCATGTACCCAATTCATTATGGTGGAATACAAGCTGAGATCAGGGCTGCAGATCGACAGGTGGTCCGACTCTTATGTTCTTCTCTGAGAAAATACACTAATGTAGTATTCCCAATGTATATAGGATGATGTGTGTAACGGCCCGGCCCCAGGGCCCGAACGAGCTCACCCGAGGTCGGTCATATTATCCACCAATGGCCTGGACCGGCTTCCAGACTGACGGCTGACCCCACAAACCAACACAAGTTCTTCCCAGCATGCTTTGTCCTCACTCACACGCACCCTGAGAAACTTCCCAGGGGGTCACCCATCTTAGTTCTAACCCAAGTCAAGCACGCTTAACATTGGAGTTTTCCTAGAATGGGTGCCGGAAAAGATGATGCACCATGTTAGTATGAGTAGCACCTATCAAATTCTTTAAGCTCTCCTCAACTATAAAGTTCCAATCATGTATAGCCTCGGAATCCCTCTCATTCCGGTGTGGGCCCGGCTCATTCATGTCACCCTCCGCTCAACTAATGGAAGTCTTACGGGAGCCGCTCATTGTTCGTGTTTCTCTACACCGGCGATCACTCCCCGCTCCGGCACCGGGTCACTACATGCCCACCAGCTTCCGCTTGGTTCATCCCCGAACCACACCGTACGGGGAGAGGTTCGGCTCTGATACCATCTGTAATGCCCCGGCCCCACGGCCCAAACGAGCTCACCCGAGGTCGGCCACATTACCCACCAATGGCCTGGGCCGGCTTCCAGACTGACGGTTGACCCCACAAACCAACACAAGTCCTTCCCAGCGTGCTTTGTCCTCACTCACACGCACCCTGAGAAACTTCCCAGGGGGTCACCCATCTTAGTTCTACCCCGAATCAAGCACGCTTAACATTGGAGTTTTCTTAGAATGGGTGCCGGAAAAGATGATGCACCATGTTGGTATGAGTAGCACCTATCAAATTCTTTAAGCTCTCCTCAACTATAAAGATCCAATCTTGTATAGCCTCGGAATCCCTCTCATTCCGGTGTGAGCCCGATTCATTCATGTCACCCTCCGCTCATCTAATGGAAGTCTTACGAGAGCCGCTCATTGTCCGTATTTCTCTTCACCGACGATCACTCCCCGCTCCGGCACCGGGTCACTACATGCCCACCAGCTTTTGCTTGGTTCCTCCCCGAACCACACCGTACAGGGAGAGGTTCGGCTCTGATACCATCTGTAACGCCCCGGCCCCAGGGCCCGAACGAGCTCACTCGAGGTCGGCCACATTACCCACCAATGGCCTGGGCCGGCTTCCAGACTGACGGCTGACCCCACAAACCAACACAAGTCCTTCCCAGCGTGCTTTGTCCTCACTCACACGCACCCTGAGAAACTTCCCAGGGGGTCACCCATCTTAATTCTACCACAAGTCAAGCACGCTTAACATTGGAGTTTTCCTAGAATGTGTGCCGGAAAAGATGATGCACCATGTTGGTATGAGTATCACCTATCAAATTCTTTAAGATCTCCTCAACTATACAGTTCCAATCCTGTATAGCCTCGGAATCCCTCTCATTCCGGTGTGGGCCCGGTTCATTCATGTCACCCTCCGCTCAACTAATGGAAGTCTTACGGGAGCCGCTCATTGTCCGTGTTTCTCTACACCGGCGATCACTCCCCGCTCTGGCACCGCGTCACTACATGCCCACCAGCTTTCGCTTGGTTCGTCCCCGAACCACACCGTACAGGGAGAGGTTCAGCTCTGATACCATCTGTAACGCCCCGGTCCCAGGGCCCGAACGAGCTCACCCGAGGTCGGCCACATTACCCACCAATAACCTGGGCCGGCTTCCAGACTGACGGCTGACCCCACAAACCAACACAAGTCCTTCCCAGCGTGCTTTGTCCTCACCCACACGCACCCTGAGAAACTTCCCAGGGGGTCACCCATCTTAGTTCTACCACAAGTCAAGCACGCTTAGCATTGGAGTTTTCCTAGAATGGGTGCCGAAAAAGATGATGCACCATGTTGGTATGAGTAGCACCTATCAAATTCTTTAAGTTCTCCTCAACTATACAGTTCTAATCCTGTATAGCCTCAAAATCACTCTCATTCCAGTGTGGGCCCGGTTCATCCATGTCACCCTCCGCTCAACTAATGGAAGTCTTACGGGAGCCACTTATTGTCCGTGTTTTTCTACACCGGCGATCACTCCCCGCTCCGGCATCGGATCACTACATGCTCTGAAACACTCTAATCCAATTAAGGTGTTAACATAATATATAACTGAAATACAACTCAATATTTTAAATAAATCAGCGAAAATATAAAATACATTTTTATTCACGCAAAAGGCGGAAGCTAATGCTTTAAATAGAAAAATAACTTGATAGGTCATTCGATCCTCCACGCGTCTCCGACTTCATCATTCTAACTTTATTCACATGAAATGTTAATATGGGATGAGTATATATATAATACACTCAGTGTGGGCATTATGCGTAAGATTGTTCAAACTCATATAAAATGAAATACATGTGTATTCATCACTGTATATATATTAATGATGTCGTTCGGTGCATCCAAGGACCTTATATAGATCCCGGGCCTGTTAACGACCCCTGGCGACTAAGTTGTGCACAACGTAAATATAAAGGACGTTTAGTCCCACATGAATATGTTGGACGTTCATTTCCAACATATCATATATGACGTGAATATGATAGACGTTCAGTTCCATCATACTCACCTATAATGTGAAGCCATACACGTCAAACATATTATATCAATAAGAACAATCTTAAATCAACGGTATAATTAAATAAATTCCCACACCTGAAGTTTGTTGACCTTGAAAGTAAGTGGCGTAAGGTATATATACTATTGTTGTGTCAAATCTTAATATATATTGTGTATGCAATTTGTATTGAAATATTCATTTCACCTCAACCTATTTATACGCATAGTTAGCTAGATAATTTTGGCCGACTCATATGAAATAGCTTTGATGAGTCATAGTAATTTAGCTTAGTCATTACTTGGTTGTAAAGATTTGCACCCAACACTTCGTTCCTATCATTTCTCTAATTCTTTATTATTTACACGTACATTCCTAATTAATATATATATATATATATATATATCTTAATTTGAACTTTATTTATTTGTTTTGATTATATTATTATTATAAATACAATACTTACAATTAAGAAATATATGAAATTTGGATTTATGTAGACAGGGAGCGGATCTAGTGAAAAAACTCTTAACGTGAGAAAATGAGAAAGATGCTTGATTGCTTTCACGACATTGATTGATTGTATTCAGGTCGTTGCTTGATTGCAATGTTGCTTGATTGTGCTTTAGTTGTTGCTTGATTATTTTGTTGCTTCACTGCGTTTTAGTTGTTGCTTGATTCAATATCAACCATTGATTTTTTTAGATCTGATGGATATGATTCATTCTTTTTTCTCACACGGGGATTTTTTTTTACATGATCCCTCCTCAATGTAGACATATATATATATATATATATGTATATATATATATATACATAATTATTATTCAAAATATTAGTTTTAAAATATAATTTTAGAATTATAGATACCCAATTTGTACAATTAAAATCTTAAAAAAATAACTTAATACTATATAGTTTGGAAACGGGATGTCACTGTATCCTTAAAGCATAGGAGTTGGGGCCGATAGAAATTTTACTTTCGATCCTAGAAAAGCTCTGGACCCCGAAATTATCAAGTTTAACACAAACCACTACACCATGCTATTATTCATCCCTGACAAATGAAATCAAGATCTTGAAAAATCCTCCTATAATATCATTCATATTAGATATAACAATTACAGCAAAAATACAACCAAAATATAAATAGGCAATTGCTTACTTGAAGTGATAGTTGGGTTATTGAGCACCATTTTTTATATTCTGCATATCAACATTCATAATTTTGTCCTACAATAGTGTAATTAAAGTAAATCAATCCACCAATATAGCATAAAATCTTTAGCATAACAATTTTTTCTGATGAACTTACTAAAACTAATCAATTATCAACCGTTTTGAGCTTATAACTCTATTAAACTAGTATGGCACCCACGCGATGCGTGGGACTATATTACATTATAATTAATTAATTAATTTTATAGGTTTACTTATATTTATAGAAATGTCTATTAAGCCCAAAATCAATGGATTAATCCGAACTGGTGAACTAAAATGCGGGTTGAGTAAAAAGTTTCAAATCCAAAATTAGATCTGAATAAATCATATGCATTATATCTAAATAAATCAATGATTGATATACAATCAAGTAACAACTGAAACACAATCAAGCAACAACTAAAACACATCCAAATAATATATAAATTAAGCAAGAACCTAAATACAATCAAGCAACATCGTAAACACAATCAAACTACTTTCTCATTTTCTCACAGGGAGATCTTTCTCACCAGATCCTCTCTCTCTCTCTCTCTCTATATATATATATATATATATAATTTTATTATTAATTATTTCTAGTAATTTTTATTTCCTAAAACACCCATTAAGTATAACATAATTCTCTGAACCTAATTATCAGTCACCCTCAAATCGGAAAATCCCTTTTTTTTTCCTTTACCAGCACCATGCGCTTGATTTGTCACTCCACTAATTATCAGTCCTCCTCATTTTTCCTTTTCCACCACTTTTAGCCTCTCACTAAGATTTTCACCCAAGTGAAGAGCTACATTTAATTTTATCATCTTTACTTAAATTAGTTGATATATAAAGATTGATATATTCTTTTCAAACTATAACTGGACAACGTTTTATCCACTTATTACTTTTTTTTTGCGAAGATAATGTTGTTTGATGTTCATTATTTATATGTGTTCATCTTTTTCTTTTTCTTTTATTTTAGGAATTGTTAAAATATTTTCAGAAAATATGAATAAAAATAAACTCGTAAATCTTGTCAGCCCAACGGATGAGTCTGGAAATTGATGGATTAACCTGAACCAAATAAGATGAATAAAATTATCCTGATTGAGTTAGTCGGAATAGGACATGACAATTTATAAAATCTTATTAATTCTTGGTTACGTCAGCCATTAATAGTCATGTCTTTTATTCTTTTATAGTTTTCTGAACTTATATACTTAAATAAAAAATTAGTTAATATTTCAATTTATTAAATAATAATTTTAATAATAGTTCTTATGAAATAAATAGTACTTCTCACTATTATGATGAACTCCGATTAATAATATATACTACTTTTTTATAAACAAAATACGAAAACTGATAAAGAAGAATCCTAACCTACAAAAGTAGTAACTATAATAAATCATAATCATTTCAAAGGAGTTAAAATTTAATAAATTCATATCTATACATTGGTGATTTTATGTTGCTTTTTATGGACTAAATATAAAATATTCAACCATATTTTAAACTACAAAAATATTTAATGTTAAAATTTGAGGTATGATTTGAACCAAGAACAAAAAAACTTAAACAAATAGCAAAAATACTTAATTGTAAATATTGTTCGAAAGGTTGAACATTTATAACAACATGCATTGGACAAATAATAAAAATTAAATTAAAAATGAACTGTGTATAAAAATCACTTTTTACATGTTTATAATATTTTATTCAAAGCGCATTGAATTTACAATACAAAAATAAAAAAATTCGAACTCTGAAAACCTTCATTTGTCACACTCCTTTAATTGGATACAACTATTCAAACTAAAACCAACAAAAACCTAGACTAATTCAATACCTTATAACTCGGTTACAAATTAATCGTAGGACAGCTCAATCCGGAGAATAATCCGTTTTGCACAATCAATTTTAAAAGTAGTAGGAAATTAACCATGAAAAGAAAAACTCTTCTTCCTTTATAATGAAGTATACCGGTTCACCCATGTTTCTTCAATTATCACTCCATTTGCATGTTTCTTCCGTTATCACCCCATTTGCACGATCACTTGGACATAGCTTATTATTGAAGAATTACACACATTCAACTCTTATTAAATTGTACCATATGGATGAAAAAACTGCATAAACACTAAAAAAATAAAAGAAATAGGCTAAACCGTTTAGAATTTGTACATCAAAAGTTATGCACAATAATAAAAAATTTAAAATACAATTACAATTGATGTGCTAAATGAACAATAAAAAATACAAAAAACAAAAAATTAGTAAAACATAAATGAAGATATTACAACAAAAATAATATTTTATACAATATAAAATAGTATATAAATAAATTACTTATAATATGTTAATCCACTTTTTCATTGTAGTTATACTACAATTAAAATATAATTACATCATCTGTTTGTAGCAAATTGTTTAAGAAAAATAAAGTTACATAAAAAATTAAAATAAACAAAATAAATTGCTTCACACCTTGATTCCCATATAGCATTATCATCTTATTGAATCAAATAATGCATTTTTGCATGATTTGGACAAATGAATGCGAGAAGCCAATACCTCACGAAAGTGAGAGGAATGAATGGATTTTGATTTTCATTATTTGTTTATATTTATAGGGCTTTAAGAGTTCTATAATAATAATATTTAATTTAATAAAGATTGAAATTTATGTCCACAACTTATATCTAAATTAG
>JAPKLW010000446.1:288744-340775 GCA_026898455.1 Plectranthus barbatus
CTTCCCCCTAACTGGTTGGCCTCTTCATCAGTTGGCAACTGATACCACATGCTTATAATACATTCTGCTGGCAAACTCATCAGTTAGCAACTGATACCACTTATTGAAGAGCCATTTCTCCACTTGATGATAATTTCTTCAGTTAGCAGCTGATACCACCTTGTAGATATACATCATCAGTTAGCAACTGAGACCACTTGAGAAATCAACCACTTGCTGGTAGCACGTCCTGCTGGCAAACTCATCAGTTAGCAACTGATACCACTTGATGATCAGACTAGCGACCTTAACCAAATTGAAAGCTTGGACTCAATTTTCGCCAGTCGTGGGAATGACCACCAGTTATCTGCTGGCAACTGGAAGTGGATCCATTTCTTCAACACTGCTAGAAGGTGGCAGCTGGGACCCAATTTCGCTTCAGCGGAAGATAAAAGCTGGCAAGATGAAATGAGAGCTGGGACTCATTTCCTTGGACAATTGAGGGATAAAGTCCGCCAGTAGATATCATCTGTGGTTTTAAGACACCACTTAGAGAACACAACTAAGAGCTTGGACTTAGTCGTAATCAGCATCCTTCAGAATGACTAAGTCTGAAACCACTTGCTGTAATCAGCCTTCTTCAGAGAAACAAGAACGGAATAAGAGCTCGGACTCATTCTTCCTCAACATCGTCCTTCTCGATGCAGCCCTTGCTAATAACTCTGCCCTTGGAGTTATCACCGAATATAACTGGAGGTCCTTTGACCTTGGTGAGATCTGAAAATAGCACCTCTTCACCAGTCATGTGAGCTGAGCATCCATTATCTAGGATCCACTCGCTCGATCTCTGAAGCTGGGTTGCATGATCCTGTACCTGCAAAAAAATAGAAATTATCTAGGTCCCCGATCATCTGCGGGTCCTGCAGGGTTAGATCTCTGGATCATTCCTTTTGGAATCCAGATCTGAGTAATCTTCAGCTCGGTGTTACCCTTGCTGACATCACTTGTGGCCTTTCCCTTCCTTCTAAAATAATGCATGGATTTGTTTTTGGAAGGTGTGGCTGTGTGTGTGGCTCCATTTGAAGTATTCTTCCGCTGAGAGCCTCGGAAATGTTTTTCCGGCTGATTGTGATGCCTTTGTGGTCTCTCAAAGTGTGAGCCACCATGGCTAGCCTTCACAGCCCTTGAATAAAACTTGTGATTGGGCTCAGGCCTCCGATAGGTATTCCTCCTATCGGGAAATATCCTTCTCTCAGTATTCCGCTGAGATTTGGATCCTTTGTAAGTATGCTGGCAACTGGCATACTTGTAAGGTTGTGCGTGGAATCTCTGGACAGCTGGTGCTGGCTGTCGGATTCCACTGGCCGCTGACGCTGACTTCCTTGCCTTAGAATATTTTGGCTTAGTCTGCGTCCTGGGGTGTGCTGGCGTCCTGTCAGCAGAGGATCTTGCCAGTTGAGGATTTTGTCTTGATGACTCACCTATGTATCTGGACTTATGATTCCTATGCTGATCAGCCACACGGGACTGACTGGCATTACCAGCTGGTGCTGATGCATTTGGCAGTTGGCCCTTACCCTTACGCCTCTCATTGCTGGTTGCGATTGACTTAACGAATTTTATAGTTCTACCAGCAGTGAGTTGTGCGGGTTGGTTTGTGTTCAAAACATTTTCAAATCCCAACCCGGATTTATCAGAAGGCTTTCTCCAATGACTGAGAGCCTCTTCCAAATTCTTGGAGCCTTTGTTCAAATGATTTATTTTGCTTTCTTGCTCCAAAACAATCTTTTGAAAATCATCTCGCTCAGTTTTTAAAATTTCAAAAATTTTGAGCAAATCTGAGTGAGTTTCTCTTAGAGTGGCTAGCTCTACACCGAGTGACCTAGATTTTTCAATCTCCTTGGTCAAAATCGAAATCTGATTTTTTAGCGAGGTGTTTTCGCCAGCCAAGATATTCTTTATTTCATAAAATTTTGAAAATTCTTGCTGAAGAATATCTATAGTGACAGCCTCTGAGTCGGAGCAATGCGACTCAGAATCGTCTATAAAGTGTGCACGCATGATATGCATTTGAGGAGCAGATTGTACCTCATTATCAGCTGCAAGTGCATGTCCCTCACTGTCAGCACTTCCTTCAGCTGGCTCCTCACCGAAGGCCACCAAAAATGCCAGTAGAGCCTCCTCTTCTGACTCTTCATCTGACTCGTAATCTCCATCAGTTGAGTTAAGAGATACTCCCTGTTTCGACTTGGCTTTTTCCAGGAGAACAGCCAGTCTCTTCATTTGTTGCTCAATATCTGCGATAGAGCTCTCGTTGCCTTTGGGGTTAGATCCCGATGTGGATGGGATCTCTTTCTGCTGGTTGTGCTGGCCAGCAGGTCTGTCAGTGTGAAAAGGCTTCTTGGGCTTCCTTTTGAAGTCCCTCTTGACGAAATAAGCTTCGTCGTGAGTTTTGATGCTGGGAGATCCAGCATTCCTGATGGCTTCAATCTTGTTCACCATCTGGATATCCCACTCATGTGCCTGCAACTGAGCAAATAACTCCTTGGGAGTCATCTTGGACAGGTCCTTCTCCTTCAGAGCTGTGGTCTTCACGAACCAATCCTCCTTGGGCATCTTGGACAGGATCTTTGCATTAAGATCAGCATTTGAGTACTTCCTGTCCAAAGACTTCAGCTCGCTGACAATGGCGTTGAATCTCGCCTCCATCTCCTTGATGGTTTCCCCGGTCAGCATCTGGAAGGACTCGTACTTGTCCACCGCAACATGCAATTTGTTGCGTTTCATTTGATCAGTTTCTTGACATAGACTATCAAGATAATCCCATACTCCCTTGGCATTGTCAAACTGGAGGGCGTCCTCCATCAGCGACTCTGGAAGACATGCCAGGATCAACTCATGAGCAATGGAATCCAACTGATTTCGCTTTCTATCCTCGGCGTTCCATTCCTCTTGGGGCTTTGGAATCTCAGCAGCTGGACGATCTCCTAGCTGGTGCTGAATCTTGGTGATCTCGATCGGCCCTTTCTCCAGCACGTCTTTCATGTCTGGATGAATGCTCTTCAGAGAAATGAGTGTCCTCTTTTGCCATATTGCGTGCTTCTCCGGTTTGTAGTCGAGTAGTTTCAGAATATTCATCTTGATGTACCTGAGCTAATCAAACAGACAAACAAATAGAGCGCAAGGAAACGCGGATCACGGTCCTAAGCGACTCAGATACGAACGGTCTATAAGAACCTCGCTCTGATACCACTTGTTGGTCCCGGATATCAGGGTATACTTGTAGGGTTTGAGTCTACGATGGGCAATATTAATTGCCATTAAATTTGCCAAGGATCGTTCTTAGGATACCAGGAATAAATACAATTAAATGAACCATGCGAAAGCCTATGCATGCTCCTACAAATTAAATTGCATAGGATGGATTGGAAATTGTACCTTGTTTCACCGTTTGATCCACAGGACAGATCGGAGAATGATAACGGTGAAAGCCTATTCAGGTCTGAAGCGGAATATGAACAAAACGATGGCTTTCTTCTTCTTGAAGAAATCGATGGCCTCTTTCTGTTCCTACAGATCTGATCTTCTGATCTGTGTCCCTTGCTCCTTGGAAATCTGGTGAGGATTATTCTACCAAGTTAGATCCGCGCCTCGGAGAAGTCGATCAATCTTCTCCCTTCCGGATCCAGCCGCCGCCGTCCTCTCTCACTTATCAGTGTGAAACCCTAGTTTTCAACACTCCAGTCGACAACTGAAAGAATGACGACTCGCTTGTGATCTGTCTAGAGAGGAGGGGTTTATATAGTGTTAGGGTTTAAGTAAACCCTAACCCTAATGGGCTGAGAGCAGTTAATGGGCCAGACCAGGGATCAGATGCAAATAATAAAGTGGGCCCTCTTTTATTAATTAATTCTCACATGTCCAACCCAGAACATTAATTAATTAATAAAGTATTGTTTTAACCTTCACCACGGTAACAATACTGACTCGCCCCTTTATTACCACGTTATTAGGAACGGGCTGCACCAAACTAACTTGATCCACATATTTAAGGTTTCAGACATTCATTAATTAATTTGGCTTATGACAATCAGCCACAATTAATTAATATCTTATTTCCTGAATAACACCACTCACCTTTTATCACTTATGCCTGAATTAAATAATTCAACCTGCAGGGTTTAGCATAATGAACCTTTGTGAGCTCATCAGGGAATGTCACCATCCTAAACGGATATGTTACCATACATCCAGACTAAGCAGACCCCACACAAATTGCCAACACCAAAAATACAAGTATAAGGGTACATGTAAGACCCGCCACTCTAGTAAATCAAAGTGTGGTCAATCTGTGTGTGCCCCTTATCCTTCAGTACGATTTAAGATCACAGAAAGTATACTAGGGATCTGGCTCGTTCATATGTCAATGAGAACGGCACATCCCACTGTTGATCCCATCAATACATAAAAATGTACCGACACATCAAGTAGCCAGGATAAGCCCACTTATGAACTGATGTGCCGCAGCTTAAACCGACAGCCTATCCAGGGACCGTCTCAGCTGTGATACTCTTTATATCTCGCTAGGTCAAGCGAACCATATGATCCTCTGTGATCTACAACACACCATATGGTCATCCCTTTCCACGAGATAAAAGGATATTATAGTTCGTCGTATGATTGTTCTATCAGACAGCGAGCATTGTTGCGGATACATACATGAATACCAGTGTACGAAAACACTTAATCATATATGCTTTCAGTATACAATCCCAACAGTATCCTCATACGCTGTCTCGGCTGTGATCATGTTTATGTCTCACTAGGTCAAGTGATCATACTGTCTTCTGCGATCTACAACACGCCGTATGATCGTCTCTATCGGTGAGACAAGAGGATACCTTTGTTCATACATGTACGATTGTTAACAGATAGGAGAAATAAACCATTGTATACTCATTGTAATAAATGCTTTCAGTATACAAAACCCATCAGGAAGAGAGCAGAGGATCACAGGAAGATGATGGAGTTTAGGGAGCGAATATTCACTATATTGGCCAATATCCCATCTCGAGTGGATAACTTCAGGCCTCCCACTCCAGTCGCCGCAGAAGAATAACATGTTCAGGAAGATGAATCTACTGCAGCAGAAGATGTCGATCTGACTGCTAATCCATCTCAGGCAATAACAACCACTGCTGATATCCCTACCACCTCCAATCAAATAGTGTTATCCGAGGAACCCCCGATCATGACAATTGAGCCATTAAGCTCCAGTACTTACAACAGGGACCTCCAAAGATTCATACAATGTTGTGGTAGAAAGGAGCATTGGAGAGCAGGTTGTGCCGATTGTGCGAGCTGAAGTGCGAACCCAAGTGGTCGAGGCCAAGGAGGAACTTCACCAGACTCTGCAGGACAACTTTGAGACCTTCTCCACCGACCTTTTAGCTGCGATCAAAGAGGGGGAAGAGAAGAGATCGGCAGAAGAAGTAGAGCGGTAAAAAGAAGAAGAAGAGAGAATCTGGTGCCTCGAAGCACGTAGAGAACTGGAAGAAGACTTAAGGAGACAACAACAACAACAACAAGAAGAAGAAGAAGAAGAAGAAGAAGCTTTCGTGGATAACTTCATGAAGGTTACAACTAAGACCCTCAGAAAGCCAAAGAAACCCACTGGCTCCTCGAGTGTCAAAGATGCTGATTCGGACACCTCGACAACCAAAAAGTAATCCTTCAATATCTCACAAGTCTTCTGGTATATTTATTTTGATTTGGGTGTATGTTTCCTGTACCTTACTGTGAGATTTCTTTAATGGAAACTCACCCAGGTTGAAGACAACATCTCATTGTCCAACATTGAATTAATTGCTATAGCTGAAATTACACACTCAGTGTAATCAACAAATTACTTGGATTGTTGGGTGTGTGAGATATGTTCCTGCATGTTGCTATATAATTGTGTGTGAATGTGCTATATGCTTATCGGGTTGACATTTGAAAGCCATTTACTTTAACAAAATTTCTTAATCGAGCAACACCCTTGATATTTTGAGGGGGAACATTTCTGATTCATACTGAGTCTAAGGGAGTTGGTATACTGAGAATAGAACTGATAGAAATATTTGTAATCTCAGTAATCAGCTTTCCCGTGATCCATTAGTTAGAATTGAGGCTTTGATCGCACCAAAAAAGAGGAAAATTTAGGAATATTGTTAGAAATATTATAACCCCTTGATCTCAATTGTATGTACTTTGGTTTTGGTGCATCAAAGCTTAGGCAATCTAGTTTCTAGCAACTTAGAATCGTGTCAAAATGTAAAAGTCCTGTATAGGATATATTTACTCTAGTTGTAATAGAACTAGAAGAAAGGATCGAAGAATGCTGAAGGAGTCAACATATATGAAGATTGCTGAAGACGCTAGTAAACATTGAATGGCGAGCAAAACACTAGAAGAATGCTGGAAGCGTTCAAAGGAATGCTGAAGAAGTAGAGCAAGCTGTTGTTGAATCTCAACAAGACTGCTGAGATATCAGCAGACTATCAACTGCGAGCAAACGGATAACATCAATCAACACTCCATACGAAGTCTTGAAACAGAAGGATCTAAATCACAAGGAAACCCAACGAATCAGAGAAAATGATGATCAACAGACAAAAGAAAGGTTTCCAGATCCAAACTAAAAGATCCGTTCTGACAAATACGGCTAAGAAAGGAGAACACCAATCAGAGACGAAGGAGACCTGGAGAGTCTATGTGCCTCGCATGAAAAGAAAAACGACAATTGGTAAGCAGACACTATGTGTCTAACGGATAAGATTCAAACAACTGTTTGAATATTCACCTATAAGTAGGTGATATCGAAATGAGTTTGAGAGGTTCGCGAAAAATCTAGAACAGAAAAATTAGAAAGATCATATACTCTCAATCTCATGTGAACTCACATCTGATCATATATCTGATCGAGGCTTTGAATAAGCTTTCGAATTTAAAGCTCGAGACCTTTGAAGTTTCTTCTAAGGTTAACTTTGGGATTCTTTTTATCCAAGAAAGAATCTAGCAGTCACATTGCTCTGCAAGAGTGATTATCACGGGCTACTGCCAAACAAGGAAAGGTTCTGGGAAGAACAATAAAACTCCCAAGGTCGACGTCCGAGGAGAAGGGAGTTTTTTCCTCACTCTAAGGAGTGTCAAAGTGCAGATTGAGAACCGATGTGCTTGAAGGTGCACACTGACCAGACAAAGGAGTTGCTCAATGTTAGAGATCAAGCCTGACCTTGAATCAATCGTTAGTGAATTTTCAGTCAGGAGCACTGAAGAGGGGACGTAGAACATTTGTTCAAACCATTATAAATCATGTATTCATTTATTGCTTTTATTTCGTTACGTATTGTTTATTTTGAAACTCAACACATCAAGTGTTGAAGTATAACTTGAAATAAATCTAAAAAATACTCGAGCTTAAACACATTTGATAAACACTTGCTAAGTCAAGACCTTAGCAAGATAAGTGCAAGATATTATTAAACAATCCGCTGCAACTATAGATACTCTGATTGGGGACCAACAATCACCTGATGAAGACATTTCACCAATTCTCCCGGTTCTACTGGTAGTCTTAATTACCGGAGGTATTATCATAACTACTTACTATTCTATCCAAAAAAATTATGATAAGTATGCTTGGTCCAAGCTCGTAGTGTTATATTGTAGTATTCTATTTTTGGACAACAGACTGACAGAGACGACCACAAGATTTTCGGGTTGATCATTAATGGGATACCTAATTTTTTATTGGTAGTCAGTTAGTAAAGGATTATAACTGAGTCCGAGCTCTCAATTATTTGAAGAACCAACTGTTGAAGACAATTGATGCCAGTTATTCAGGAGAAATAACTGAAGAAGTGGATAAGTTTTAACCTCTTTCCAAGGTTTGAAGTGATTTGACCTCTGAGGATACAACAATCAGACTTAGATATGCAGAGATCGTAGCATAATTTCTGAGATGATCTTTTAACCAATGGATTTATGGCACATTACTCGAAGATATAACAATTGTACAAATTTGATTCGACCATTGATTTAAAATAGGTCTCTCTCAACTATAGATTAAGACTTGTTAGCTTAGGGTTTCTGTCCCCTTAAAAAGGTGATGTGAGTACTCTACCTTTATCTTAATCCTCAGTCAATATGTCTTTCTATCTTCTTAGTTCCTTCCAAAGTTTCACACTATTTGAGAATAGATATCTCAAACAATCTCATATTCCTTTCATTGACCCTTTTGTTAAACTTGACCTTAGTGATGTGATTAATTCTAAAAATTGATCATTAGTAAAAGATCTTTTCTAACGTGTTATGCAGATCAAGCTAAACCCTTGCACTTCCACTTGGGTCTTTCAACATGAACGCGCGATTAATCAGGTGAGACCTGACATCTTTGTGTTAAACGAAGCCACAATGATGTCATATAAAACCAACAAGAGCTTCACTGTCGGAGAGATGAGAATATTCATCTCTTTTGGAAGTAATGATTAGGAACATTTCATATGTTCCTAGAACTTCTTATTTCCCATACCAGGTTGATAACTGGCTATCATGTGAGAGGTCAATTCCATGTATTATTTACTGATAGTGCACACTTGCACTCATTTGTGATTTCACACATCGACACTCAATCCTATAAATACTTGACATGAGTTTCAATTATAGGTTGTTGAGAACACAATTTTTACTGGGTTATCCTATCATCATAATTTATCTTCTTAGTCGGTTATTCCGTGTTTCTGAACATGACACTTTTAGTGTCTAGCTAGAGTTTATATTCCAGAGTTCACTCTATCTTTAGAGTTGAATGAACATAAACCACCGATTACGTTCTGTGAATAACTTAAACTCACAACCATCACATCTGGTGACGCCTAGCAATGCATTCGTGGTAGAGTCGATTTACCTGAAGAAAGCAACTACAATTTGGACTAGTTGGGTGCACATATAGCCAGAGAATATAGGAGCTTCCCGCAACTGTTACAGATCAGTTACATTAATTTTTAACCATTCCCGATCCTTCTGGCAGTCGAAGAGTGGACCCGAACCCCTATAAATATCCTATGTTATTTACCAATTTCCACTCTCAATGTTTTTGCTCGCACTTTTAGACCCAACTCAATATGTTATTGGCGCACATTTTGAATCTGGTTAATAACTTTCTGAGCTAAAATTATATTTTAGAATTCTAACTGACTTGAGTAAGAGTCATTTGGGCCACAACACACTTCATAATAACATTTTTAATCTACCTTTCGGAACAACAATTGTCTTTGTTTTTACAGTGAGAAATAGTTGAAAATGAAGAAGACATGGGTATAGAGGTTTAACAAGTTTTGGCATGTAAATGTGCCTACGACCTCAGGGGAAAGATAGAGAGAATCTATATATATTTAAAAGCAGGATCCTCAAAGCTTTGTCTTTTCCCGCTCAAGAATTTCTTCTAAAAATAGTTAAATAAAAAAATAAGGAAATGAACTAATTAATTTGATGATAATAAATAAAAATTTATGGTAAAAATGAGGCAATAAATAAAATACGTCAAACATGTTGAGAAACGGTATTAAATTAAAGTAATTAATAGATGGGTAAATATGGCATATGAATAAAATAAGGAATTGCCATATTTATTGGCTTGATTAACGTTAACATAACATGGCAAGAATTTAACGGTTAATTGATCCTATAAGGACTTGAAATTTTTACTATATTCAGCCGCATATCGAGTTCCTTTCTTCATAGTTTCGAGGGTGTCTTCAAGGCTTAGCTTGCGAGATTTGGAGTTGTGACTATATGCGGCCCCAAGAGCGAGCCATACTGCGCACTAGGTGGTGCAGCCAAGTACTTCAGTCATGAACTATTTTGTTAGAGATTATAGAAGAAGACTAAGGAGTCACTGATCTTGTGTGAGCCAGAGTTCATAGGCACGATTGAATATGAGGGTGCCACTGATGGATAGAAGTGTATTAGAGATAATAGGTTCGGTGTCGTCTATGTAACCAAATAAGTTTTAGCTGGAGAGAAACGTGGTGATCTACATTTTCCATAAGTGATGGTTCACAGAAGAAAATTTGATCATGATCATATGAATGAGAGTAGAGAAGGATAAAGGTTCAACATCTTGGGCCATGATCGGAGAAAGGATGTGGCATTGGTTATTGGAAGAAGATTCGAGAGAAAGGTAGGGTTTTAGGAGAAAAGACTAATGTTAAGTTGATACCATAATAAGATCTATATTATTTGTTTCATAAAATAGTGTTTATTAAGAAACAAAGATTGACAAAATAAAGAGAGAATATTGCATGGAGATATAAAGATATCTCATGCAAATATGATACAATCTTAATTATATTTTATCAGTATATATAAACAACAGAGCAATATATATGTGTAGCATATTACACTTTTTTCTTTCGTTTGTTTATAATAGAAGTGCGTGTGGGTGTACAAAAGACCAGGGGTGGTGGTGAAGTAATGACGGATCCATAAACATTTATTAAGGGATTTCATTGAGTTTATACGTAACAAAAAAACACAATTAAGTAAAAATTGATGCTCATAATAATAATAAAATATATAAAAAAAATCATACACTAAAACTAATTTCAATATTATGTATAAATTTAAAAATTTAACATCAAATAAAAATAATTTTCGACTCCTCTTAATTCTCAAATCTGAATCCCCTCGCACCCTCTTTTTATTAATTCTCAACTCCTTTTTATTGATTATTTGCCAGTAAAAATAGTTATTTCATAAAAAATTATATCATCCTATTTTTAAATAAAAAAATAATTTAGGACTGAAGTCACTCAGACTTCTAAGTAAATCCACCAATATGGTGAAGTGCTTAGAGAGGGGAATTAGAGAGATAAATATAAAATTATAAACCAATTATTAATTGAGTAATTTAATGCATAATATTTACTTTGACAAATTTAAATTTTGATGTAAAATAAATTCAATTTCAATATCACTATTATATAATTTATAATAAATTTTAAATAAAAATATCTACATCGGCGCATCTCCCAGTCCCTGAAGTTTTCTACTATATGGATGACAAGCTTATTGGAGCGAAGCAACTAAGACATTATGCTTTAGAATGATCCCACTATAGGGTCGAGCGGGCAGTTTGGCAACATTTTTACTTAAGTAAGAAAATGAGAATTTCTTGTGTAAAATAAAGGTGATGACAGATGCAATGAGAGAGTCCATTAATATATTGGGCCTACAACTAACCCTAGCGGAAAACACAAGGCCTCCACTTTTCTAGCAACAGCTTATTAGGGCACCCCTAACGGGGGATCTTAAATTTTGTTAAGATCCCCACGTCATGAATTTTTGCCACATGGAGCTGAGTAGGACAGAAAGAGAGGAGAGAGAGAAGAGCTGGGATCTTATTTAAGATCCATGTCTTGCAAAAAGTGGGCTCCACACCAGACTCCACAAGAACACGCAGGTGAGATGCACACACCGCAATAACGGAAAGATCTGGCGAGTGCAATGGACGCGCGGGGGAGAGTGAGTGGGGAGCAGGGGATGTCGGGGTGGCTTTTTTTTTCCTTTCCTTTTTCTTTTAATTTCATTTTATTTAATTTCTTTATTTTTTTTCTTTTTCAATTCAGATTTTTATTAATACATATTATATATAAATAAAATATAAATTATTATAAAAAACATATATATATTGAACTATATATCGATGTGTGATTTTTTTTATTACGTAATAGTAAATTTTTTAATTGAATGTATGATTCAATTAATTCAAACAAAATTAATTACATTAAGTAAATTTTATTATTTAACTATTTAAATTAATAATTAATAATTTAATTAATTTATGTATATTCAATATAAAAAAAAATAAAAATATATATATATATATATATATATATATATATATATATATATAGAAGCATAATATTAAGTAATTGTTATGACAAGTGGGACCCATGAATAGTATAAAGTAAAAAATAGATGAATAAAAAAATGATAGTAGATGTTGAGATAGATATTTATAAAATATGAAATTATAATAATTATTGATGTGGCGCACATGTGACGTTGAGCGGCATGGATGGCGAGCGGGGGTGTAAACAGAGCAGCTTATTTTTGTAAACTTACAGATCCTGAGATATGCATCTCCATATGCATATCTCCGCCACGCATCACACACGCTGCTACACTCTCTGATCTTTCCTTCCCCGATCTGTATACTGTTTAAATGCTTTAATCTAAACTCATGACTCGAAATATGATTTACTTTATTTCTGAATCTCTTTTGTTACTAAATTCTCCGTTTGTTTATTTATTTGAGCAAAGAAGCATTTGACAAAACCTAAAACATCAATATAACGCGACCTCAAATTGGGAAGGTCAGTTGGGGCGTTACAGAGGTGGTTTGACTCTGAAAATTTTAGGATGTGTTAGAACTGACGTGTGGCTGGAGCATTAGCTGACATCTGGTGGGCTCAATTTGAATGGGCCAAGTGTTTGACAGGCCTATGTTGATCTGCAAGCTTTTCTTGATTAAGTTAGTGGATTAGATTGATAGGATCTTGACCCAAACATTATTATTATTATTATTTTAAAAGGGAGGCGTGGTTTATTATGGATGAAGATCACAAATTTAGATTTGATAAATCGAAGATGTTAATATAACTAACTTAATGCAATTTTTTTTTACCCTCAACATTAGAAATGTAAAAAAAAATCAATGTTTAAACCTCTATAAATTAATATACTTCGGACGGACTGGAGAATTTTATTAATTTAGAGGAATATTATTATATCAATAAATTAATAATTTATTAATTTAAAAAAATTTAGAAAATATAATTTTGATAAAAATAAATATTGCAAGTTAAACTAATTGAATTTAATATTTTATTTAGGGGTGGCAAATGGGTCGGGTTTGGGTTGGAGGGTTGGATTGTGACCTGATAATAACAAGCGATACGCCAACCGAACCCGACCTGTATATTTTTGCGAGTCAGAAATCTCAACCCGAACCAGACTTGTTTATTTCGGGTCGACCCGAAACTGACCCGAAATGACCTATTTAATTATTTTAAAAATTAAAAAAATGTGTTAATTAATTTAAAAATTAATAAATTATGTTGATTATTTTAAAAATAAAGAATTTGTGTTAACTATTTAAAAATTTTGGTTTTAGGCTATATTTTATTTATTAAATTTTCATGTAATTATATTTCATAAATAATAATAATAATAATAATTAATATTATTGGTGGGTCAAATGGGTTCGCGTGTCAACCCGAGATTGACCCGAACCCAACCCAAAAATTAAATGGGTTGGACGGTTGACCCGAAACTGACCCAAAAATTAAATGGGTTGACCCAACCCATTTTTTTCGTATTGGGTTCGTGTCGGTTGTCTTGTCGGGTTGGAGATTGCCGCCCCTAATTTTATTCATGAATTTACAAGTATCTATTAAGTTCATCGTAATTAATAAAAAAAAATAAGTTAAAAACTATGTATTCATTCATGTAACTAACAAAATATGTATATTCACGTATTACTAAATATATTCATGTATCTATTAAATATATTTATGTATGTATTAAGGTCAATTGTAATTAATCAAATGAGTTGAAAACTATGAATTGATTTAATGTAACTAAGTAAAGACATTCATGCATGATAAATTAGGGATGAATTTGAATTAGAGATCTCAACACCAGAACTTGTGAGTGCAATTAGAAAAGTTAGGAGATGAAGTTGAATTGGATTTGAATTTAAACAAGAAACAAATTACAGTAGATTCATATCTTAGTAAGCTACCAAAGTAGTAATTGTAATTTTTTATGAATTATTAATTTATAGTTTCGTTTGGACCTCTATATTTATAAAGGAGATCTCCAAAAAATTATTAATTTATTATCTTATCGAATTTGCTGATTTTTTTACATTGGCCCAAGTCGGGACCGGATAAATTTATTATATAATGGAGTTTATTATTTTTAAAAGTATTAATATATAGAAATTTTACTGTAATAACGGTTGATTATATATATATATATAAAAGAATAGGAATATAAATTTTAAATAGCGATTGTCGATTTAAGTCTGTCACGAGAAAAGGGAACGCGCATGCATAAATACCATGTGTACGAATGCTACGTATCATTAATAAGAAAATATTTATAGGAAAAATAGGAAAATATATCCCACTCTTTAACATATTAGGGAATTTTATCCCACTCTTTTGCTGTTGGGGAATTATATCCCACACTTTCATTTTGTTAGGGAATTTTGTCCCATGTCGCTGACTAAGCCGTTAAGTGCCACGTGGCATTGATGTGGCGCTGACTCACTGCCACATATTTGCCATGTGGCATTTTTAATTATTTTTTTAATATTAATTTAATTTTTTTAAATTTTTATTTCACAATTAATATATATTTTTTTATAGATTTCGTTTTTATAATATTTCAATAATAATAATAATACGAAAATATTATTTTTATTAATTATTTATTATAAAAATAATAATATTTTAAATAAATATAAAAATATTATTAAAAAATTATTTCGTTTTTCATATTAATCTATAAAATAAAAAACGAAAATATTAATAAATATTTTTTAAAAATTTCGTTTTTCATAATTAATCTATAATATTTTTTTAAAAATAAGCATTAATTATTTAATTATAATATTTTATAAAAAATGAAATGTATAAAAAATATTGTATTAATTATTTAATATAAAAATAATAATACTTTAAATAAACATAAAAATATCATTGAAAAAAATAAGCATTAATTATTTAATTATAATATATTAAAAAACCTAATTCTCATTAAAATATAAAATTAATACTTAATGAAAGTATTTATAAAACTAATAAATATTTTTGAGCAAGTGTTAGCTGTAGAAAAAATTATTGATGATAAAACTAAATAAAATTAGCTCTAGGCATTGAATGATTATTTACTTTATTTTTTAATATATTATAATGTAATATTAAATATATTTTCATTTTTATTCGTTTGTTTTTCAATAATATTTTAATTTTTAAGAAAAATAGTGAATGTTTACATACGCTATATATATATATATATATATTAAAATATAATTGAAAAACATCAACTAAAAACTATTAAAAAATAAAATATATAAATAAAAAACAAGTTAATCATAAAATAAAAATATAAAAAATATAAAAATATAATTTAAAAATTTTCATTTTCAATTTTTAAATATTAAGTAATTTAATTTTTAAATAATATTTTTATTCTTTTATAATTTTATATTATAATTAACGTATTTTTTATTTATATATTTTATTTTTTAATAACTTTTAGCTCATGTTTTTTAATAAGATTTTAATATATTATAATTAAATAATTAATGCTTATTTTTTCAATAATATTTTTATATTTATTCAAAGTATTATTTTTTTATATTAAAATATTATAAAAAACGAAATTTTTTTAAAAAATATATTAATTATGAAATAAAAAAAATTTTAAAAAAATTAATATTAAAAAAATAATTAAAAATGCCACATGACAAATATGTGGCAGTGAGTCAGCGCCACATCAATGCCACGTGACACTTAACGGCTTAGTCAGCGACATGGGACAAAATTCCCTAACAGAATTAAAGTGTGGGATATAATCCTTAACAGCAAAAGAGTGGGATAAAATCCCCTAATATGTAAAAGAGTGGGATATATTTCTCTATTTTATATAATGTATGTATGTTTGGAATTAAAAGAATAAATAAATTTAGTAAGAGAAAAAAAAAAGGGGGGGAAAGCAAAGAGAGAGTGACTTGACTTACCTCTGGTCAAGATGTTCAACCAATGAATGAATTATAAAAAAACAACCCTATATGAAAGTAAAGCTCTCTCTCTTGGTGAAGTTGCAGTAAACTCAGTCCATTCCCTCCCTTTTCTTATATATATATATATTTTTGCACTCTCTCCCTCTAACATCGATCTCTGGTACGTAAAAATGTGACGATTTTGTATGATTTGCTTTTGATTTAAAATGCGTCTCCGAAAACTCTGTTTTTTCTGTTTACGCATCAACTGATTTTTTTTTTGTTATGTTAGTATGTGTTTTTTGATTTTTTTTTTCTTGATTAGCTGTGATTGATTTTTTGTCGCGTTTCTTTAACTGTATAATTGCTGGATGCGACTGTTAATTTACTCCAATTGATCATTGTTTGCTGAATTGAACATTGATATGCGATGTATTTGTGCAGATGATGTAAGCTCTCAAAATGAAGATAATGCATATTGTTTTTGTATTTTTTGTGTTTCTTTTGATATTTTCGATGCTTAATTTTTGCTTGTGATTTTTGTCATTGTGATATATTTTGTTGTCTAACTAGCATCATTGATATCTAAATTGGATTTGGAATTTGTTTCATGATGGAGTAAATGTGTGTTGATTGGAAGGTTGAATTAGCTGAAAATCACGGATCTAATCAATTTATGCAAGTTGAAAGTACCTTAGCTTTTGTAGTTTGGTTTCAGCAAAAAATCTAGTCTGAACTTATTAACTGATAAGCTCTGTCAGCTCAAATAGAAGTATCCATGGACTGTGCTAATTCTCTAAAGAATTCTGTGTTATGCACTCACAGACACCAGTGCCTATGCCACTTGTGTGTTTTGTCCTGACATTTTTCTTTCTCTCGTCTTTCATTTCATTATGTGGCAGCTGATCGTGGATCAATCATTTATTTAAGATGGAGCAGGTATACTTTACAGTCTAATTTCAAAACTCATAATGCTATGCTTGTAACTTGGAATGCATTCTAATATTGTGAGAATTTTTATGCAGTATGAAAAAGTGGAGAAGATTGGGGAGGGAACGTATGGAGTAGTATACAAAGCTCGTGATCGTGTAACTAAGGAAACCTTTGCGCTGAAGAAAATCAGATTGGAGCAAGAGGATGAGGGGGTGCCAAGCACTGCTATCAGAGAGATTTCTCTTTTGAAAGAGATGCAGCATGTAAATATTGTTAGGTATGATAAATACCACAGATGAGTTATCTGCTGAAATACTCATGGAGTCAAAAAGCATATTGCAAAGAAAAAAAATGTCGAAGCAGGGCGTTCAATGCACACATATATGCAATATTGATTGATAAAGGTGTCCCATTTGACTTTTTTAAGAAAAGCCTCTTGCATTGATTATATGACATTCTTATAGATAACCTTACTGAAACTTCTCTTGCTTTTTTACAAAGTAGCCATGTCTGATTGCTAGGCCTCAAGCACTAACATCCTATAATGTTTGGATTGCAGGTTGCAAGATGTGTTGCACAGTGAGAAGCGCCTGTATTTGGTATTTGAATATCTGGACTTGGATTTGAAGAAACATATGGATTCTTGTCCAGAGTTCTCCCAGGATCCTCGGCTGGTTAAAGTGAGTGGCCTCGATCTGTCTTATGTTTTTCATTGTTTATGCAAGGATGTAAGTTAGTGTAAAAAGACTGAACCATGAAAACATAAACAAGCATTTCGAGAAGAAATTTATTGCATTGAGACTAGTATTATATGGATGCATGTATACATGTGTATTCAATTATGATAATGTATACTGCTGTGCTGTGAAGAATCTTTGCTCTCTAATTAACTATGACTAGTTTTTTACCAGACATTTCTGTACCAAATCCTTTGTGGAATTGCCCATTGTCATTCTCATCGTGTCCTTCATCGAGATTTGAAACCTCAAAACTTGCTTATAGATCGAAGTACCAATGCACTGAAACTTGCAGACTTTGGATTGGCCAGAGCATTTGGTATTCCTGTCAGAACATTTACACATGAGGTAAATGCTTTAGGATATGAACATCACTTACCCACAAGGTGCAAAATGCGTCATGAATTATCTCTGGTTTTTTTTCTGTTATGGCCTTATTTCTTTCCTTTCACTGGTTACTTAAAAATCCCCTTTACCTGTATGTCTTAATAAAAGGTTCAAAAGTGACTGTCAATATAAGATGATCGTCTGAAAACTAACTCAGGAAGAGAACTTACTAACTGGGCTTGTTTGCAGGTTGTGACCCTATGGTACAGGGCTCCAGAAATACTCCTTGGTTCACAGCACTATTCTACTCCTGTTGATGTGTGGTCGATTGGTTGTATATTTGCTGAGATGGTAAACAAGAAAGCATTATTTCCTGGGGACTCTGAAATTGATGAACTCTTCAGGATTTTTAGGTGATAGTGATATCTGAAATAATAATTAATGTTTTGTGATCAACCACTTATCCTTCCTAAATTCGGTATTTCATTATTATGTGATTCATGACATAGTTACATATACATGATGTGATTTGTATAATGAAGGTTCATGGGCACACCAACTGAAGATACATGGCCTGGAGTATCATCCCTGCCAGATTTCAAATCATCATTTCCAAAGTGGCCACCAAAGGTGATTGAAACTTGGTGCATATACTTATTTTTCAAGTTTTACTTGACATCTATATTTCACAGGATCTGGCAACTGTGGTCCCGAATCTTGATCCAGCTGGCCTCGACCTACTTCGTGTAAGTTCAGTTCTGTTGGAAATCTTCGTGTGCAACCACAGAAATAGTGCCTTTGGATATTGGCTGGAATGAGATGTAGCTACAATCAATAATTTTTTAAATGTTTTTTTAGAGGAATCATACTTTCACTTGTTTTCACTTCCTTTACATCCACTTGACTGATTATCTTACGTCTAAAAAGATTAGTAGCTTAACTATTCAAGCGTGGTGTATACAAGGATTCTTATTTAGTTGACTGTAGAGCGTATGTGCACATACCTGATACTATGCACATGTTTTTCTAATCAAAGAAAGGCATCAACATTAAAAGACAACTGACTTACTGTTTCTCCCTTACAGAAAATGCTCTACCTAGATCCCAGCAAAAGAGTTACGGCAAGGGCTGCACTTGAGCACGAGTACTTCAAGGATATTGACTTTGTCCCTTAATATGGTATATCCTCATCCTGGTGCAACATATATTCGTAACGTGCATCTTTGATGTTCCAATCTATCTTGTTCAAAATGCATGATATTCCGGGTGATATTACCTCCCTGTTTTTGATTCCTTGGGTGTACTTAAGTTGATTCAGCAGTTGCTATGAGCAAAGCAATTCTGAATTTCACAGTAACTCCTCCTTTCATTTGCTTCGTGTTTGATTGCCTCAAGCTTTTCTATTTTCATTTTTGTCGGGTTCTTCGTTGGATCATGATGTTGTAAGACACTAGATTTGTCTGCTATTTAATACTATATAATATGGTTTGGCTATTGGCTAGGCTTTTGTTATGTTACCTCTCTTGCATTGTTACAACATACTGCTCGAAACCATCAATCTCCATATTTTAAGAAGATGCAGTTAAAAAAAAAACTTTGGGTCAATTTCTAGATTTCTTTTCCAGAATTGTAAAAATGACTGTAGAAACTACCTTTGTTTGTACTAAATCAAGTTTTTATGCTCAAATAGTTTTAGTTTGAACTTCGAAGTAAATATGACTGCAAAGCTTGCGAATTATTTTTTATTGCTATTTTAGACAAGTTAATAAGTTTTCCTGCATTATGTTGTTGAAGTTTCAAATGCATCAAATAAATGAGATATATATTAAAAAATCGCCTTTCCCTTTTCTCATTAACTCTAGCGCAGGCATTTATGTGTTCATGAGCAACGAGTGATTTTACCCTGAACATGTGTTCATGGCATCAGTGTCGCAAGTTCATGTAGTTTGTGGATGGAAATGGTTTTATATTTGCTCCTTTTTATATTTTCAAAGGATTTTATAAATGCCTCGTATGTCCAGTTAATGTAAAAATATAATCATTTGTCATTATAATCATATGTAGGAGTGGTGATAAATCAAGCCGACTCATGAGTTATTTGAGATCGACTCAACAAAAAACAAAAATCAAAATTGACACTGTATTATCTTAATAAATTCAAGCATCAAGATTTTTATTTTGATAGGTTAGCGAGCTATAGCTTCAATTAAGCCCAAGTCGAACTTAGATTTGAATCAGGTTCGCGAGCTTTATCAAAATTAACATAATTTATATTTTACCTATAAACTTATTATTTAATTAGTAATTTACTTATAATATATAAATATTAATTTTTTAATTAAAATTTAAAATATATTAAAAAGCTGTGTACGGGCTGAGAAATCTTGAACTCGAACATCTACTTTTTCATAACTTGTAATGGAGATTGGTCCTGATTGACTCGACTTGTAAGTCCCGTAATCATATAGTAGTTTAGTTTTTCTTCATAGGAAATATAGTTTAGTTGATATTCTTTAATAAGTAAAATAAAAGGGTATAGGCTCAAATTCTCCCTTTGCTCGATCGTATTAAAAAATCGTGTCGTACTAATTGAGTCTTTTTTGTGCTAATGATATAAGGCAAAAACTTGCGTTAGGAAGACATAAACGGTTTAGGCGGATTTTATCCTAGGGGTGGTAAATGGGTCGGGTTCGGGTTGGCGGGTCGGGTCGGGTTGTGACCTAATAATAACAAGCGACACGCCAACCCGAACCCGACCCATATATTTTTGCGGGTCAGAAATCTCAACCCGAACCCGACCTGTTTGTTTTCGGGTCAACCCGAAACTGACCCGAAATGACCTGTTTAATTATTTTAAAATTAAAAAAGTGTGTTAATTAATTTAAAAATTAATAAATTGTGTTAATTATTTTAAAAATTAAAAAATTGTGCTTAACTATTTAAAAAATTTTGTTTTAGGATATATTTTATTTATTATATTTTTATGTAATTATATTTCATAAATAATAATAATAATAATTAATATTATTGGTGGGTCAAATGGGTTCGGCGGTCAACCTGAGATTGACCCGAACCCGGCCTGAAAATTAAATGGGTTGGACGGGTTGACCCGAAACTGACCCAAAAATTAAATGGGATGACCCAACCCGTTTTTTTCTTGTTGGGTTCGTGTCGGGTTGGAGATTGCCGCACCTATTTTCTCCTACCCATTAGAGTTTATTAATCCCAATTAGGATATATTATATGGGTTTGGGCTTGGGTTAATGAATAAAACCCGCCTAAATCGTTTAGGCCTGCTAAACCCAAGACCTTCCCATGATATAAAATTTGAATTAATAATGTCAAATATGTATCAAATGGCAGCATGATGGGGGCACAAATCTGATAAACATCAAAACTTTTAATATATTAAAAAAAATAGTGTAATTATTTCCGTTAAAATATATCTTTAACTTCTATTCATCAATATAACTTCTATTAATATACTTAAATGACAATTTTGTTACATTTCCTAAAAAAATCACATCGATATAAATTTTATTTTTCAATTTTATTAATATTTTTTTATTATAACATATATGTATGGAACAAAAAATAAAAAATCTTAATAAAATTATATTTATCACCTTTTCTTTAACACATAACATTTTTACTAATTTTTTTTATTATTATTTTTATATAATAAGCATGTAATTTATTTTATGAACTAATACATTTAAAAAAAAATTAAAAATATATTATATTATTAATTATATTATAATATAAAATATTATTTATTTAATTTGCACAACGTGCGGGTGCAAAGCTTGTGTGATAATGATATGATAATAATTAATAATAGAGTTCAAAACTTTCATTCCAGTATGATTATATGAATTATTATTATTATAAAATTATGTTGGAAATTTGGGACTATTTCAGTTAATTTTCCATGATAAATTTTTATTTTGTCTAAATTAAATATTACAGATCTATGAGCAAGTATATCATTGTGATATATTTATATTCTCAAATATGAATATTGGTGAGTGAGAAATGAATTCGTGAAGTTGAAACCAATATTTATGTGATGGTGTGTGGGGACTTTTATCATTACATAATTTAATGATGTCCCACACAGATTAATTACACATACTTAACTATGTATATAAGTCATTACTTATTAATCTGAAGGCGTGTAATAACTGAGTGTGCTTTCGCTCAAAAAAAAAAAAAACAATTGTGTGCTATGGTGGCATCACACAGAGATGCCCTCATGCACGTCGCCTGCCTCCGCCTTTGGCCTTAGCCATGCCACAAGCCGATCGCCCGTGTTAATGACCTGAGTGTCATGATCCAACCTCGGTCTTGATTCTTGACAATTGGAATTTGGTGGTGTTTAGTATCTTGGGTCTTGGGTTTAACCCATCAGTGTCTTGTATTTCGGGCTTGTCGGAATGGGTTGATCTAATCAACGTGTCGCACACGTGGTATGTGATGTGGTTGATGAATCAACAAGATGTTTGAATGTTGAGAACCGTTTCATCTCCTGTTCAAACAACACCATCAAGTTGTTTGTAGGTTTCCTGTACCATAATTGTTATGTCATCATATCTCGCTATAACCACCGAACCATAAAATCTACAGGTGTAACTGTCGTGTAATCATGTCTGGTCCGTAACCGACAATTAATCATTATTTTTTTACTAAATATGCATCCAGCGAGTTCAAGTAGCACGTGGCAAAAGAAAATTATCAAAACATGAGGGATTTATGTCGGCTACAAGTCAAATACTAATCATGTATTTCTCTATCCATTATCTAAACATGATGAATGGTTGACGATTTTGATGACTATTTATATAGAATGTAAGTAGACAAGCAACAACAACATAGAATTCACTAAGAACGAATGTGGGGAAAAACAGGGGATTTAGGATTCAAGGATCAAATTAGTGTTGAAATATTTAATTGAATCAATGCCATTCTAATCTCATGCAACACAATGGATAACTCAACCAAGTCTAAAATTGCCCCTTAGTATCAGTGACAAATCAGTAAATTATCGAGCTAATTAATTGGCTAAGACTATGAGCTAAACAACTCCCAAAGACACACTAGTCTAAATCTTATAACAAATTCATTTGCACCTAATTCAGAATTTAATCGTATGCACGAATTAAACTAGTTGATTCTCTTTGCCTACTTTGCCACAAGACAATCAACTATATACCAATCATGTGGTGATTACTCACACAAATGATTAATTAGGCCTCAGTTCATACAATTGCACATGAGAAGGAAATTCATTCATGCACGCATTTAATCAAACACTAATCTAATCCTTTACTTCCTAAATCTCCTAAAGAGAAGTTAGAAATCCATACCTATTATCTTCAACAATTGATCACAAGTCATTACAAAGAAATGAATTTACAAAACTAGTTAGAATTGTACAAACACAAGCAATTAACTCCATAATTGATCGTCTTCTTAATCTTCTCCATCAAATCTTCCCAAATTGATGGAATTATATACTGAAAGCATTATGATTAGTATATCATGTACAAAGTTTATTGGTTAATATACTAGTAATCATTAATGTTGTATGTTCATTTCCCGTCTAAATTAACAAACATGTTTTGCAAATGCTCTTATCATCTTATCTCGTTGATAAGGAGATCATACAGTGTGTAGTAGATCACGAAAGATCGTATGGATCGCCTAACCTAGCGAGATATAAATAATCATCACAGCAGAGACAGTCCCATGATAGATTGTCGGTATAGGCTGCAACATACGCAGTAATAAAAAGCTTATCTTGGTTGCTTGGTAAGCTGGTGCGTACGGTACGCATTGATAGGACCTAAGTTAAGATCAATTCCTTTATCTGACATCAAAGGAATCTTGATCTTGTTGGCTTGATGGAATCTCAAGCCTAGATAAAGGTACAAAAGTATACACAGATTTGTATATCACTTTGAGATGCAATGAAAGGTTCTATTTGAGCTTGTATATCTGTATCTTGGGTGGTAGCAGTTTGTGTATGACTGTCTGTAACTGGAACTAGGTAACCACATCCATTATAGGATGGTGACACTCCCTAAGCAGCTCAAAAGGTTCATTATGCTAAAGTTGTGCAGGCTGATTAAGTTCAAGCATAAGTGAAAAAGATTGAGTGGATTGGTTCATGAATAAAAGATGTTAATTAATTTAATAGCTTGTCAGAGCTTAAATTAATTAATGAATGTCTGTAACCTTAAATGTGGGGATATACCGAGCTTATGCAACCCATTACTCATAATGTGGTAGCAAATAGGTAGGACAATATTGATTCTTTGGTGGCATGAATCAATATTAATTAATTAATTATATTCTGGGTTGATTATGAGAATTAATTAAATGATAGGCCTTTCTTGCTGTTTGCATTCTGGTCCCTAGTCTGGCCCATGAAAGCTCAAGCCCATTTGAGATCAAAATTTTCCTATAAATACCCTCAGGTTTTCAGATCACAATATAGCACAAGATCATAAGTTGCTAAGCAACAAACCAGTAATTGGGAGCAGCTATAGGCGACTGGAGATCTGAGAACGATGGGGAAATTATGCTTCTCGATAGGCACAGAATCCGAAGGGAATCTTCACCAGATTTTTAGATCGGAGTCGGGATACAGATCAAAAGATCTTCTCTCTCCTTACTTTCAAAATTAATCTGATTAATTTCAAAGATTTAATTCCTTCATCTTGTAGGATTAAATCGTGTCGTGCAAGAAAGAGGATCGATGATCAACTCTCTGCACATTGAGTTTTTCAGTTTCTACAATCCAGGTATTCCACATAAACCTTCTTATGCATCTCAATAGGAGCATGCAAGGATTATTCATAGGCATAGCAATTTATTTTTTTATATCCAATTTCAACCTGGGCTTGTATGGAATAATTCAATTCATGGAAACGAAATTCTTTCACAAATTGTTGGGTTTTGTATACAGAAAGCATTTATTACGATGAGTATACATTCAACAGTATTTCCTATCTATTAACAAACTTACATGCGAGTAACAACGATATCCTCTTATCTCACCGATATGGACAATCATACGATGTGTTCAATTAAACTAGTTAGATATAAATATTATCACAGCCGAGACAGCGTACGAGGATAAGTCTGTCGGTATAGGCTGCAACATAGTCGGAAAGAAGTAATCTATCTTGATTACTTGATATGCTAGTACATGCAGTTGCGTATTGATTGAACCACAGTGAGATGTATTCTTCTGTTTGACATCAGAGAATACAAGATCTCGATCTTGATTGAGTCCAAACCCTAACGAAGGTTCAGGGGCTTGCACGGGTTGACTGTTACTTTGACTTGCATGGTGGAGAGCGTGAGTAACGTGCTCGTATACCCGCATCTTGGGTAACAGCAGTTCGTGTATTGCAGCCTGAGACTGGAGCTAGGTAACCATATCCGAGTAATAGGATGGGACATTCCCTGAGGAGCTCAATAACGTTCATCGTGCTAAAGTCCTGCTGGCTGATTAAGTTCAAGCACGAGTGATAAAGTTTGAGTGGTACTGCTCAGGAAAATAAGATATTAATTAATTATAGATAGAGCTTGTCAGAAGCTCCGATTAATTAATGAATGTCCAATAACCTTAAATATGAGAATTCTCAAGTAAATGCGGCCCGTTCTCATAACGTGGTAATAAAGGGGTAGGTCAGTATTAATTCTGTGGTGAAAAAGAATTAATATTAATTAATTTATTGTGTCCTGGGTTGTGGACATGAGAATTAATTAATTCATAGGCCCACTTTATTATTTGCATTAGGTCCCAGGTCTGGCCCAATTAAATATGCTGAATTGAGCCCAGTAGCCCATTAGGGTTTGCAACCATAGGTCTATAAATAGACAACTCTCTCTCTCTGAAACCCTTGCCACCTCAGAACATTCAAATCAGTTCGAAACCCTAGGGAGAGAGAGAGAGAGAGACAGGGGCGGCGGCTCTGTGTGTTTGGGAGACGAAGTTTCGACTCTGGCCTACACAATCACAGTCCTGTGGAATCCTCACCAGTAGCAGGATTGAACAACACTGGGATACAGATCTGAAGGCCTAATCTGGAGAACAAATTCATTTTCTTTTCTCTTTTATTTTAATTAAATCTTGAAATTAGTTCTATTGCTAATTTCTCATTCCGCAGATTTAATTAAATCGCGTGGTTGAATCAAGGGATTGAAATTCAAATGCAAAAGATCGGATCTGAGACTACTGAGTTAAGGTAAACTCGTGAAATCCATTGCATTAAATTCATAGGAGCATCCTAGGTATATCGTATGTTTATTGTTCTCAACATCCATGAAACGATCCAGTTTATTTTGATTTGGTGATTGGGTTCGCCAGTAAATCCCTACACAAATCTCGTGCTTAAGAAAATTATCTCATTAAATGTATTGGTTAATGAATTCATTTTCCCAGATCCATACAAATTCAACTTTAATTTCACATACTAAAAATCCTGCATTTCTAGCGGAATGTGGTTTGGCCTTGTTGAACTTCGAGCAAAATCTTTTTTGGGATTTCTTCAAACTCGCGCATGGTTCCGAGCAAAATGTTCTTCTCTTTTGGTGAATTCCGGTCGGAATTCACTTCATTGATTGACAAATATTAATTGCTAGATTTCTTGTGTTCCACCCGGATTTCTCCTTGTTCCTTGAGGATTGTGTTCGGAATACATTCCGGCCAAAATATTTTTTACTCTGTCTATGTTTTGTTCAAAATTATCTTCGAAAACTTGCACCAATGTTGCCCCAAAACACCATTTATCCTGCATTTTTTTATTCCTAACCACATGCAACACTAAAAATGCCAAAGTGAAGTAAAATCCTACTAAACAATGATATGTGTGTGTGGAGTGTGCAAAATAACGACAAAAATAACACACACAAACATACGAAATATGCACAAACATACATCAACACCCCTAAACTTACATATTTTATTGTCATCAATCAAAACATATGATAATTTTTCTCACTAGGTGCAATGTCTCATAGCTTATCAATGCAATCTTAACATGCCCTGCTAAAACTAGATTGATGCCCTTATTTGTGTTTTGTCAGTCCATTAACTAGAACCACTCAAAAGGAGGGATATTTGAGGGACAATCACTTATCACAAGAGTTCAAGATCAACATCCTTCGGACTTGCATCCTATCTAAAACTCGTTTAGAACGAAGCACTCACCTAGAATAAAAATATGTTTGCATAAGTTGTGATGAGGTTGACTAGAGGTAGGATCATTTGGCCAAATAACTCATCTCCTTTCCTAACCCCCAACTCACTTTATACTCACTCTCATTCTTATGCTTATTCGATCCTCTTAACACTCATTTTTCCTCAACTTTTTTCTTTTCCATCCACACTTTTTTTCTTTTTTTCGTTAGAATGTGCCATTTACCTTTTTTTTTCTTTTGGTACTTCATTTTTTTTCTTTGAGATAGTGCACCATTTTCTTTGGAACTACTTGGTCATCTCTTTATACATCTAGAGTTTTCATAGGCTTCATTTCGGAAATCCAATCCCATTCAACTTCATCACTTGGTCACTTTGAGCTTTTCTCCAATCCAAGTTCACAATTCTAAGGCCCAATACGCCTTATGCTCAATATCAACCGATAGGTGGCAGAACTTCCCAAATAGGCGTAGGTATGAGGGCATATTGATTGACATTTTCAAAGCTATTTGATAAGCCCATAGTGCGCCATCCAACCTTCTCGACCAACTGAGTTGGAGATATATGATCTGTTGGTAGTTAGGTACAAAAGTGATCCAATAATACCTCTGTATGTTGTTGGGTTAACTGTCTCGCCTTCTTCATCTAGATTGATCTGAGCACTTGGGCTCATTGGAATCCTCTAGGGCTTGGTCTTTTCAGGACAAAACTTGCTGATCAAGTCCTTGGTATATTTCTTCTGATTAATGAAGATTCTTCCTTCGCACTGAATAACTTGGAGACCCAAGAAGTAGGTCAGTTTGCCCATCATGCTCATCTGAAAATTGTTTTGCATCAGTTTGGCAAACTTTTCGCACATATCCAAGTTTCTGCATCCGAATATGATGTCATCGACATATATCCGTACCAGAAAGATGTCTGCTCCATCCTTGATTTTGAACAGTGTTGTATTGATTTTGCCTTTTCGGAAACCATTTTTGAGGAGAAACTGAGACAATGTCTCATTGATGCGGTGTAAAAGTAACACTTAATCAAGTTAGATTTTCAATCCAAGGTTCTTCTAATTCGCCCTATAGACTACCATTTACTTGCATAGAAATTTATAGCTAGGCAAAACTTTAGTCGTTGAGTGGTTCAATTAACTAGGCAAAACAAAGCTAAGCATTAATGAAGTAAAGCACAATTCCAATCATGATCAAATATAAATTCAATGATCCAATCAAACAATTCTCTCAAATTAGGTAGATAAAGTATCAAGTGCAATAATGAGATAAGAGTGAGTGCTGTGTGAATATCCAATGTGTTCAATTTAGATCAAATCATGTTGTAAACTCTATTTAATTCCTAGGAGATTGAGCAATCCAACCTCAATTAGTTAACCCCTTGTCACAACGAGCTAACCGTTGATGATACTAGAACTCTTAAACAATCATGTTATCGAATCCTAGACCACTCCTTCTAGAACGTAGATTATTGCCCTATGACCTATCTCCGCACAGGGATTGGATCTAGAATCATATGAATCTACACTATTCACGACGGTTCCACCCGCGTATTGGCTGCAATGTTCACATCAAATACCACCTACATTGGCTATTACCTACACCTAGGAGGTAAAGATTAAGATCTAGTGCAATTCAAGCTCTCAAAGGAAGGTAAACAATCAACATTCAATCTAAATTTCACAAATTATCCATCCAAACAACACTCACAAAAAGGTTTAGTTCCTCATACCTTCTAATTCGTTCAATACAATAGAAAGAGTAAGAGAATCCATTACAAATTGAAAGGTCAAATGTAGATCTTCCTCAATTTTATTCCTTGTACTCAATCTACCCCTAGGTCTTCCTTGATCTTCAACAAATGTAGAGGAATGTGTCCTTGATCTCCTTGAATGTGGATGGGAAGTGAATGGAAGATGGATTAGGAGAGAATTTCTCAGACGATTATTCAAAATTTGGGCAAAAGTTCTCTTAAAACTAAAAAATCCCCCTTTTATAGACGAGCAAACATGCCCTCGGATTGCCTGAGCCACCCTTGGCTCACCCGAGCCAAGTTGAAAACTGCCAACCCGCCAAAACCTCATGAACTGGCTCGGCCGAGCTGGTTTGGCTCGACCGAGCGAGCCCTCTGAAGGCTATGGCTCGGCCGAGCGAGCCCTCTGTCCAACATGGCTCGACCGAGCCAGGCTCAGCCTAAACTCCAGAATACTCTCTCCTCTGCTCCGCTCGGGCGAGCCTATCCTCCTTTGACTCCAAGCTCGGGCGATTTGCCTCCAAAACTCAACCAAAAGTTTTGTTTTATGCTCAAAACTCAACCTACACCATCCAAAACACAAAAACATGAAAATACAACCAAAGAACAACAAAAACAAATGATATAAACGTAAAATGGCCACAAACATGCACATTCACACCTCGAAATATAGGTCCTTTTAAGCACATATCATAATCCCCCAAACTTGTGATGGATTTATATACTGAAAGCATTATGATTGGTATATTATGTACAAAGTCGATTGGTTAATGTACTGGGAATCATAAATGTTGTATGTTCATCTCCTGTCTGAATTAACAAACATGTGTCGCAAACGCAATTATCCTCTTATCTCGTCGATAGGGAGATCATACGGTGTGTAGAAGATCACAGAAGATCGTATGGATCGTTTGACCTAGCGTGATATAAATGGTTATCACAGCTGAGACAGTTCCAGGATAAACTGTCGGTGTAGGCTGCAGCATACTCAGTAATAAGCATCTTATCTTGGATGACTTGGTATGCTGGTGTGGGGCACACATTGATAAGGAACTAAGTCGAGAACGATTCTTTTATTTGACATTAAAAATATAGATCTCTCTGGCTTGATGAGATCCTAAGCCTATATGAAGGTACATAAGTATATGCAGATTGTATATTACTTTGAGTTGCAGTGAAAGGCTCTAGTTGAGCTTGTATATCTTTATCTTGGGTAATAGCAGTTTGTGTATGACTGTCTGGTACTGGAACTAGGTAACCACATCCAGTATAGGATGGTGACATTCCCTGAACAGCTCAAAAGATTCGTTATGCTAAAGTCCTGCAGGTTGATTAAGTTCATGCATAAGTGAAAATGTTTGAGTGGATTGACTCAGGAATAAAAGATGTTAATTAATTATATAGCTTGTCAGAGCTTAAATTAATTAACGTTAAATGTGGGGATATACCGAGCCCATGCAACCCGTACCTCAAAACGTGGTAGCAAATAGGTGGGACAGTATTGATTCTCTGGTGGAATGAATCAATATTAATTAATTAATTATATTCTAGGTTGAATATGGAAATTAATTAATTGATAGGCCTCATTTGCTATTTGCATTCTGGTCCCTGGTCTGGCCCATGAAACTCAAGCCCAATAGAAGTCCAGTATTTTCCTTTAAATAGGCCTCAGTTCCTCAGATTTCAACACACCACAAGATCATAAGTTGCACACAGCAAACCAGGTTTTGGGAGCTGTGGTGATCGACTAGATCTGAGAAACGAGGAGGAAACTCTACTTCTCAACTGGGCAAGGAATCTGAAGGGAATCTTCACCAGATATTCAGATTGAGTTGGGATACAGATCAGAAGATCAGATCATGAGGATTTTCTCTCTTCTCTCTCTCCTTGTTTATTCGAAAATAATTATCTTATTTTCATAAGATTTATTTCCTCAATCTGTTAGGAATTAAATCTTTGTGCTTGGGAAAGATCAAGAGGAATCTCCGCGCACTCGTTCTTCAGGGTTTTGCAATCCAGGTATTCCGCATAAACCCCCTTATGCATATTCAATAGGAGCATGCTAGGATTAATCATAGGCATAACAATTTATTTTGATATTCCAATTAACGATCCTTGGCAAACGGACTTCGTGATTCAATTCACGAATCCCTTCAATTGGTATCTGTCCCAGGTTGAATTAATTGGCTCTATCGGAAAAATCATATTGCCTATGATCTGCATGATAATTATTATTGAATGATTGCATGGGTTTTGGATTGTATGTTCATGTTTTTTCGTCCTCTTGGTTCTCGGGTTAATCCGCCCTTTTATATGGATTTGTTTTTCACCTACGAGATAAATTCGTGGTTAGATTTAGATTTTTAGAATGTAATTAGATATTTCAAATGTAATATTTTATTTTCAAAAAATTAAATCTTTAAAACGAAGAACGAAGAACACAGAACGAAAGCCGCACGACAGCGCCGGCACGGCAGTAGGCCGTGCACGGCGGTCGCGCGCGGCGAGGGGCACGGCGGCGCAGGCGCACGGCAGCCACGGCGGTGGAAACCCTAGGGTTTCAGCGCGGGGCGCGCGCGCGACGGGCAGCAGTCGTGCGGCCAACAGTCGGCCAGGCGCGGTGCGGGGGTCTCGGGACGACGACGCGGGGAGGCTGGCACCTGCCAGGACGGCAGGCGAGGGCGGCCTAGGCGCGACGAGCGCGCGCGCGTGCAGCACCCGTGCAGCCTTTGCGCGTTCGCAGGCGGCAGGCGGGCGCTCTCCAGGCGGCGGTGGCGGGACCTGGTGGTGCAGCGTGGGCTCTGGAGGCAAATATCGGCGACGATGGTTGGTGGGGGCGGCCTGGCCGCAACCAGCGCAAACCCTAGGGTTTGCGGGTGCGAGCCGGAGCGCGCGTCTCCTCCGTGCCTCATGCGTGTTTCCGACGAGCCTAGGTGAGCCGACGGTGGAGAAGATGGTAAACGGCGGTTCGGGCGATGGTCGGGGCAAGCCGGGGTGGCGACATGCGAAACTTGCAACGGCCAGAGGAGGCGGTATCGCGGGGTGCAACCATGCACGTACGTGCATGGCTGTTGCGCGATTCCAAGAGCCCTCACGGCGGCGGCGAGTCGCCTGTGGTGGCTCGTCGGGCCAAGTTCTCGTGGGCTATTGGGCTTGCAATGTGTGTCTAGGCCTGCGATTTGGTTAACTGACCCAGTTGTCCAATTTTCTGATGGATCAAATCTTGGAGGCCCAGATTCAGAAAATAAATTCAGATCACAATCCAAGTAGTGGGAGCCCAGTCGAAGATCTGTATGGTTAATTCCAACTTGTAATAGTTAGAATTAATTTTATTTTGTATCATGGGGCCACAAGGACATTTTTTATTTGTTTTATTATCTGTCTTCGCATGATATATGTGTTTAATTTAATTGCGCATCATATAAGCATGTTGTAGATAATAGGAGCACATTTACTGCTTTTATTTACAACTTTAAAGCATGCAATGTGATTTATTTTGTGTAATTAATTATAACTATAAATTCGGGATTCATCTATGCATGATAGAATTTTAGCAATGTTATAATTATGGCTACATAAAATAATCTGTGCAATTGAACCTTATGAACTAAAAATTACTAAGCTCATAATTTAGTATGACCTCCACAAAGCGATCCTTTATTGGAAGTGGGTAATTTATTAGGTAAACGTCTACATGTGTAGCTTACTTAATTTATTATTCATAAGTTCTAATAGATATGATTTCTTAAAACAAACATTTATTTCATGTGAGAAGTGGGAGTTCATGCGTAAACGTCTACATGTGTAGCTTGCGTATTGAATTTTCATAAGTTCTCTAGGGATTGAATTAAATGAGACAACCTTATTATAGGGATCAGGTGTGTTCTAATAGATCCTTATATGGGAGGGTTGGCTTTGGTGGTAAGCCAGCTTAGATGTTATCCAGAGTATAACTCATTTGTGATGTCCCTGCTCAGTAGGATAATATGGTCTTAAGTTAGTCTCCAATTATTAATTCCATTTGTCTAAGAAACCCGGGCATGGATTGAAATTAAAGGACTGGAATTGAAAGATGCAGTCTGGTTAAGTGTTTTGTTGTAAACGTCCACATGTATGGCTTGCAATAGTAATACTTAGGCAAATTGGAGGAAACATTAATATTGCTTTATCATAAGGTTTCAATATTTAATTGTTTCAATAGTTTGCGACTATGTTTTAATTTCTGCTTTAATTTATTGTTTTCAGACATGTCTTTACCGAATGTGATCAATATCTTAGCACAAAACCAATTAACCGGTCCCAATTTCCAAGAATGGAAACGCAAGTTGGATTACGTCCTTGTCACAGAGGAACACAAGTTTGTCCTTGATAAGCCTCGTCCGGTTGCTCCCACTAATGCATCGACTGATGAGGAAAGGAGCTACTATAACAAGTGGCTCAAGTCGAACAATATAGTGAAATGCTATATGATGACTACTATGTCCAAGGTACTTGCACAGCAGCATCATTCATATGATAATGCTAGTGACATAATGGACAGCCTCACAGCGACCTATGGTGAGTCAGACCGAGCAGTCAGATTCAATCTCATGAGGGAAATCGTGGGAAAGAAAATGGCAGAAGGTAGCTCGGTCAGAGAGCACGTGGTCGGCATAACTCACCTTATGGATGAGCTCACGCTGCACGGAGGAGGTATCGATGCGGAAGCGCAGGTTTAAATCATTCTCAACTCTCTGCCAAAGTCCTATGAGAACTTTTGACTGAATGTTGCCATGAACAAGAAAGAGTACACTCTTAACGAGTTACTCAACGACTTGATGGCAGCAGAATCAGTAATGTAACCAGAAAAAGTTGCTTTGGCTACTTCTAGCAATCGTCCTGTTGCGCTGGTTGGCAAGAGGCGCAAAGGAACGTTTAAGAAGAAAGCCAAAGGTACAACTTTTGGTAGAAAGTCAAAAAGGACACCGGGTGTGCCTGCTAGTGTTTCAGGTGTGGCAAGGCTGGTCACTGGAAGAAAGATTGTCAAGTCAGAAAGACTGGACAAGGTACGTCATGTGCATTTATTACGGAAACATGTTTAGCATCGGTTTCTACCCATTCTTGGGTAGTGGATACTGGAGCTACTGATCATGTTTGTTATACTTTGCAGGGGTTCAGGCCGACAAGGCAGCTGAAGCATGACAAGATTACCATCTCAATGGGCAGCGGAGAGCGAGTCTCAGCAGTAGCCATTGGAGATTTAACTTTATGCTTTGAAAACAATGTTTTGATTTTGAGAGATGTTTTATATGTGCTGATTTTTCAGCGGAACTTAATTTCAGTTTCCAAGTTATTAAATGATGGATATTCAGTTATTTTTTATAGTGGAGTTTCTATCATTGGTAATAACGGTGTTATCTGTCATGGTAAACTGATTGACTCTCTCTATATCATTGATTGTATGCATAAATCTTCCGTGAATGTTGCAAACTCATCCAATAATAATAATCATTTAAAGAGAAAGTTTTCTTCCGATGAGGATCAAACATATCTCTGGCACTTGAGACTAGGTCACATCAATCTAAAGAGGATTAAAAGATTAGCATGCGATGGGCTCTTGGATTCTTTTCAAGTGGTACCGCATCAAATCTGTGAATCCTGTATAGAGGGAAAGATGACGACCAGGCCTTTTAAGGCAAGTCAGTCTCGAGCAGAGGATGTGTTGGAATTGATCCACTCTGACTTATGTGGACCAATGTCCACGCAAGCTCGTGGAGGTTATGAGTACTTCGCCATATTCATTGACGATTACTCAAGATTCGGATATGTCTATTTGCTTCGCCATAAGTTTGAATGCTTTGAGAAATTCAAAGAGTTTAGGACCGAGGTAGAAAAGAAGCTAGGTAAGACTATCAAGACACTACGATCAGATCGTGGTGGAGAATACCTCAGTAACGAGTTCTTGCAGTACTTGTCAGACAACGGGATTACATCCCAGTGGACTGCACCAGGAACCCCTCAACAAAATGGTGTAGCGGAAAGAAAAAATAGAACTCTCTTGGAAATGGTCAGGTCGATGATGAGTTATGCAAGCTTGCCGATTTCATTTTGGGGATATGCCTAGGAGACAGCGGCCTACTTGCTTAACCTGGTACCTTCTAAATCAGTTTCTAAAACACCTCTGGAACTCTGGTATGGGCGAAAGCCAAGTTTGAACAGAGTGAGGGTTTGGGGTTGTCCAGCATATGTGCTGACAAAGGAACCTGATAAGTTAGAAAGTAGGTGTAAGTTGATGCTGTTTGTAGGATATCCCAGGCAAACGAAAGGTGGTTATTTCTATTGTCCTGAGAATCAGAAAGTCGTTGTCAGTACCAACGCAAGATTCTTGGAGGACGAATATGTAAGAAACCATAAAACCAAGAGTGAAATTGTCCTCCACGAGCTTGAGGACAAGGAAGCAATTCCATCAGGAAAGCCCAGTGTAATGGTAAATCCACCTGTAACAGGTGAGGCTATACCAACACTGCCACTAATGCAAGGTATGGGACCAACGCGTACTGTGCCAACTACTGACACGGTTCAGATGCCTCGTCGCAGTGGGAGGGTTATCCACCAACCCGAAAGGTACATGTTCGTGGGAGAGTCTTCTGACTTGATCCCAGAAAACGGACTGGATGATACCGATCCCTGGACATATGACGAGGCGATATCTGATAAAGATGCAGACAAATGGCTGATCGCCATGGATTCGGAAATAGAATCCATTACGGCTATGGATGTATAACAGAAAACTGATTTGTTAGATGGCTGTCGAGCCATAGGGTGAAAATGGGTATACAAAATAAAGAAAGGAGCGAATGGTGAAATTACAGCTTTCAAAGCAAGGCTGGTGGCGAAAGGTTATAGTCAGAAAGAAGGTGTAGACCATGACGAGACCTTCTCACCGGTAGCCATGCTTAAGTCCATTCGTATACTCCTAGCCATAGCAGCACATAAGCACCTAGAAATCTGGCAGATGGATGTCAAAATCGCGTTTCTAAACGGGTACCTTGAAGAAGGTAGGGGCATCTATATGCAACAGCCAGAAGGTTATGTGTAGAAGGGCGAAGAACATTTGGTCTGGAAGCTAAGGAAGTCGCTGTATGGACTTAAACAAGCTTCACGGTCATGGAATCTGCGTTTTGATGAAGTGATTAAATCCTATGGATTTTCACAATGCTCAAACGAGAGTTGTGTGTACCGTCTATGTGTCAGCGGAAGCGTGGTGTTCCTTGCACTTTATGTAGATGATATTATCCTATTTGGCGACAATGTGGAAGTATTGTCGGGCATAAAGGGGTGGTTATCCGAGCAGTTTCATATGAAGGACCTTGGGGAGGCAGGATACATCCTAGGGGTAAAAGTATTGCGGGAGCGCAATAAGAGGATGCTGACCTTGTCTCAAGGATCATATGTGGATACTGTGATTGCCCGTTTCAGCATGCAAACTATCAAGAAAGGTCTGTTACCCTTCAGACATGGCATATATCTTTCCAAGGATCAGTGTCCGGTGACACAAAGGGAGAAAGATGAAATGAGGAACATGCCGTATGCATCGGCCGTGGGGAGCCTCATGTATGCAATGCTATGTACGACGCCAGATATCTGCTTTGTTGTAGGCATGGTAGCGAGATACCAGTCTAACCCTGGACAGGCGTATTGGACCGCGGTAAAGCACATACTCAAATACCTGAAAAGGACTAGAGACTATTATCTCGTCTATCAGTGTGAGGAGTTGTGCCCTGTGGGGTTATAATGATTCGGATTTCCAGGCAGACCGAGACGAAAAGAAGTCCACCTCTGGCTATGTGTTTACATTGGGAGGTGGGGCCATATCATGGAGGAGTGCAAAGCAGAAATGCATTGCAGACTCCACCATGGAAGCATAATATGTGGCAGCTTATGAAGCTTCGAAAGAAGCTGTATGGTTTCGAAACTTCCTTCTGGAGTTGGACGTGATTCCTAAGCTGCCCAAGACCATCACGATATATTGTAATAATTTGGGAGCTGTGGCTAATTCAAAGAAACCACGAACTCACAGAGCAACAAAACACATTGAAAGGAAGTACCATATTATACGAGAAATCGTAGCAAGGGGTGATGTGCTGGTAGAGAAGATTGACACAAGAAATAATCTAGCGGATCCATTCACAAAGGCTCTGCCTCAGAAGGTCTAGGAGATGCATGTACGTAACCTTGGGCTGAGGGCAAAGCTATCCACATAGAATGTTTGATGTAATAGCGAGATTAGTTTAGACGTGTTATACTCTGGAAAGCAACTGTATAATGCTTTGAGTATAAGTGGGAGATTGATGGATTTATATACTGAAAGCATTATGATTGGTATAATATGTACAAGGTCGATTGGTTAATATACTGGGAATCATAAATGTTGTATGTTCATCTCCTGTCTGAATTAACAAACATGTGTCGCAAACGCAATTATCCTCTTATCTCGTCGATAGGGAGATCATACGGTGTGTAGAAGATCACGGAAGATCGTATGGATCGTTTGACCTAGCGAGATATAAATGGTTATCACAGCTGAGACAGTTCCAGGATAAACTGTCGGTGTAGGCTGCAGCATACGCAGTAATAAGCATCTTATCTTGGATGGCTTGGTATGCTGGTGTGGGGCACACATTGATAAGGAACTAAGTCGAGAACGATTCTTTTATCTGACATTAAAAAATTCTAGATCTCTGTGGCTTGATGAGATCCTAAGCCTATATGAAGGTACAAAAGTATATGCAGATTGTGTATTACTTTGAGTTGCAGTGAAAGGCTCTAGTTGAGCTTGTATATCTTTATCTTGGGTAATAGCAGTTTGTGTATGACTGTCTGGTACTGGAAATAGGTAACCACATCCAGTATAGGATGGTGACATTCCCTGAACATCTCAAAAGGTTCGTTATGCTAAAGTCCTGCAGGTTGATTAAGTTCAAGCATAAGTGAAAAGGTTTGAGTGGATTGACTCAGGAATAAAAGATGTTAATTAATTAAATAGCTTGTCAGAGCTTAAATTAATTAACGAATGTTTGTAACCTTAAATGTGGGGATATACCGAGCCCATGCAACCCGTACCTCAAAACGTGGTAGCAAATAAGTAGGACAATATTGATTCTCCGGTGGAATGAATCAATATTAATTAATTAATTATATTTTGGGTTGAATATGAGAATTAATTAATTGATAGGCCTTATTTGCTATTTGCATTCTGGTCCCTGGTCTGGCCCATGAAACTCAAGCCCAATAGAAGTCCAGTATTTTCCTATAAACAGGCCTCAGTTCCTCAGATCTCAACACACCACAAGATCATAAGTTGCACACAACAAACCAGGTTTTGGGAGCTGTGGTGATCGACTAGATCTGAGAAACGAGGAGGAAACTCTGCTTCTCAACCGGGCAAGGAATCTGAATCTTCACCAGATATTCAGATTGAGTTGGGATACAGATCAGAAGATCAGATCAGGAGGATTTTCTCTCTTCTCTCTCTCCTTGTTTATTCGAAAATAATTATCTTATTTTCATAAGATTTATTTCCTCAATTTGTTAGGAATTAAATCTTTGTGCGTGGGAAAGATCAAGAGGAATCTCCGCGCACTCGTTCTTCAGGGTTTCGCAATCCAGGTATTCCGCATAAACCCCCTTATGCATATTCAATAGGAGCATGCTAGGATTAATCATAGGCATAGCAATTTAATTTTATATTCCAATTAACGATCTTTGGCAAACGGACTTTGTGATTCAGTTCACGAATCCCTTCAACTTGAACCTTTGATTGTCCTCAATCAAAACAAAGTAAAGCCATTAATCCACCTCATGCAACACCTCATACTCATCAAGATAATCTTAGCATGTCCAAGTAAAACGAGATTATCACCTAATTTTGTGACAAAGTTAATGCTAAGGACGTGAACCTCTCATCAAACATGGATACAAGAAAAGAAAGCACTCCCTCACGTGTTTTGGGACGATGAGATTCACTGAATCACAAGATATCAAGTTTGATTTCCATAGTCTTGCATCCATTCTCACCACTATACTACAATGAGTTAGTTTCTAGAATAAAAAAGGTCTTTCCGAGGGTTGTAACAAGGCTAGCTAATAGGTGGGTGGTTTTGGGCCAAAGTGACTAAACTTCTCTATTTCCCAAAACCCCCCAAACTTGTTCTCTTCAAATCACTTCAAACCAGAGGCTTATTCATCTCACGCACTTTTTTTTTCCTTCTCTTTTCTTTTCTTTTCATCTCCTTTTTTTTCTTTCAAGCACCATAATTCCTTCATTTCATGGGTGCCTTTCTTTCTTTTATTCTTTCTTTTTCAAACACTTGCACCAAAAATTTTGTCGGTGCCTCATTTTCTAAGATTCATAACAATCTTTTATTTCTTGACTTTCATGCCTCGATAATTTCAACATCACAAATCTAACCAATTCCCAACCCAACTCTCATCACCGTATTCACCCTCACACACTCTTTCCCCCCAAACTTGGTCCTAATCATATCAAAGAAAATCCACCAATAAAGCTCAATCACGGGGGTCAAAGATATGAAAGACAAATAAATGATAACAACCACCTTACACTCCCGGTGTGAAAGGTAGAACTAAGAATCGATGGCTTAATATCATTTTCTAGTCACACATTCATGCCAATAGATAGAGAACGGATGCAAGTTCTAGATTTCGTACTCTCAATCTTGCCTCTCACAAACGACATAGATATGACAATATCAAAGCTCAAAACTCACGGCTTTTTTCAAGTCCTATGCATTAACTAAACACAAAACTCGGCAATTCAAAAGTTAAACTTAAGACATGCTTCGAAAACTAGATTCCGCCCTATCATTGATTGAGGTAAACATCAACTCACTAAGTAAATCATGATTAAATCTCAATTCTTGTTCAGGTTCATCACACTCACAAACAAGCACACATGAATCAACCTAGAAACAATCTATATGCAAAGAAACTAATTGGCAAGAGAACGATAGAATGCGCTACCCAACGGTAGCCACGATCGAACCCCTTCTCCAATGCCTTATTTGTACCTACTCAATACAACACAAACTCCACCAAACTATTGAGCATAAAACAAAGCAATGAAGCTCTCATTTCCACCAAACTTTCCACAAACCACAATCAACAAATATAAGACAATATCCACTAGCTCACCATACAAACCAATCCATAAATTCATAACCTCAAACCATGCAAAATCGGAAATATAAAATCATGCAAGCTCGCTAACAATTCCATCCAAACATCACATTCAACCATAAAAATCATCATCCAAATCCATATCCAATGTCCAAAATCAAAGTAGATCAATATCATTATACAACCATATCAAATATAAATTCAATTCAAACCACTAAACTAGAAAGCATAAGATAAACTAAGATAGAGAGATAGAGGAGAAGAGTGAACCAGGGCACCGGTTACCGACACTTCCCCCCAAACTTAGGCAAGTGCGACTAAGTTTGTCAAAAAGGTAGGCGGTGCGTCAACACTCCTCCTGATCCTGTGGTGGTGGGCAGGCTCTGCGGGACTAATACGGAATGGGGAGACGGCGTTGTAGCTCTCGAACATCCTCCTAAACTGCTTCTACCCTTCGGTCGATGCCATCAAACCGAGAAGTAATGGCATCCTGTTCAACAATATAGCCCTCCCGGAAAGCAGAAAAATCACCATGTAGAGCAGTCATACGCACATCAAGACCCTGCATAGAGGAAGACAGAAAATCAACAGTATCAGTAGTCCTCTGTAGCATAGATAACATCTGTTGCTGCCACTCCTCAACCGGGTCCTGTTGGGTATGTGGAGGTGCACGGGTGCTCGGGCCAATGCCCTGTAATCCAGCCTGCTCCTCCTCCGATAGGTGATGGAGAATAGTGAAGTACCCGTTAGGGGACAACACTCCAACAACATCCTTGTGATCCTCCATATCCAGCAACCAATTGGATCTATCACTCAAATCCGACACCGTTGTCCACTCCCTTCGGGGCATTTTTAAAGCAAAATTTCCAAATTTGTAGTATATATATCCTCTATGCCCAGGAACAAAAAACCTTCCAGCCAACAAAGAATTTGTATCTAAATACACAGCAGGAGCAGACACACCCGACAGTGACACCTCCAAATACTCAAAGATAGGAGTGATCATTCCACAACTAAAAGTAGAAGATTTAGTATTGGCAACCCGACTCTATCCATCCATCAACATAGCCCCCCAAAGAAAATTTAATCCCATTCATCATAGCATAAAACATATACAACTCAGGAGTAATCACATTGCTTGATTCGTATCTACCACACACAGAACCACCCACAAACTTTTAAATGTAACGAATAATCGGATTCCTAATAGATGTAGCTCTACAATTCTATATATTAAAACTCCTACCAGACTTAATTCCAATGATTTCCTCCCAAAAATCCCCCATACTAACATTCTCATGCAAGAACACTGAATCAACATCGCAACCATAAATCTCATCAACCTTAGACTTTTGGAAGAAGTGTTCCTTACCTCTAATCTTGAATTTCATTGACAAAGGTATACCTCCCGTGCTTTTCATGATCGTCACGGAGGCTAGGAACTCCCTCGACAATTCCATATAGCCAGGCCAACACGCCGTAAGCAACTTCGACCACCCTATGCCTTCAAGGAGACTCCGCACATCGTCTTTCAATTATAATGCCTTCAATGTCTCCCGGCAAAGATACTTAGTCCCACAACTTGACGTTCCGCTAGACTCTTGTATCTAGCAAATTCTTCGTCATCAAATCCTTTGGGACGACTAATTGAGGAAGAAAAAACCCCCTTTGCACGTTTGCTAGCCATCAATGGAATTAAAGGGTGAGATGTGCACAAATCAAAGCAAGAAATTTGGGAAGGGAAATCTCGACCTAGATGAAGATGGGACGAAATGGGCATCGAGATTTCTTTTAAACTTGCGTGCTGCTCGACTGAGCGACAGATGGCTCGGCCGAGTGACGACTCTGTCCGGGCCACTGCAGGGGCACGGTTGAGCTCGATCAATCCATGCCTCGCTAGGCCGAGCGAGCCTCCTACCCGCCAAAATTTGAAAATTTTCAGCCTTTTCCAATCTCGAGCCATCCGTATGCTCCCGGACGAGCTTCCTCTCTATTTTGCTGCACCTTTCATGCACCATTCCGGGCTCTTTGCCTCCCCACTTCTCCGATCTTTCATCACACAACAATGTAAGTCCGTAGAACAACTAACAATCAAGAATCCTTCAACAAAAACAAACAAAACATTAAACTAACACAATCTAATAACCAACATTTATTCTAAACATAAAAATAAACAAAAGGTAAAACCGTTAGGTTGCCTCCCAACAAGCGCTTTTTTAACGTCGATAGCTCGACGACCTTACCATGTCATCCATTATCAAAATCTTGTGTATTCTTAAAATACCTCTCTCTACCGATCGAACCTTCCTTGGAAGCAACTTGTTCAATACACTCTTCCTTATTCCCCTCGCATCCTTCCAAGGAGGTTTGAGAATCTTCATAAGCTTGGATAACAATTGTAAGGCTTCCTCTTCTAAGAATTGTGCCAGAGAGGAAATTTGTTGAATTTCCTTAAGTGAAGGCACCTCAATTTCATCCTCCTTAAATTCATCAAAAACTTGCACCCACTCCTTGGTGCTTTTATCCTCATCATTGTCATAAGGTAACACTTCACTTTCATTCTTGAGTTCTTCTCCTTGGATCTCATTCACTTCCGGATCTTTAAACACCATTACCGCATCCTCACATTCATCTTCCTCACTTTCGTCAACCTCCTCACTATTTCCTTCGAGACCTTTTCCCATGTCAAATGGATATTCTTCCACTCGAGGGTTCTCACTCACCTTTTTCAAGATTTAAGATAATTGCATTTTTAATTCCAAAAGGCTTCCCTAGAGCTTATCTTGTCTCCTCTCCAAAGCTTCCCGAGATGATCTCGCTTCTCTAACTTTTTCAGGATCACGGCTACCCCATTCATCACAATGAACTCTTGTCATGGATGGATTCCAAGTATGGTTTTGGCTTGCATATGAACTATGTTTAGAATAGCCATAACACGGGGAACGGTACACGCTGTTTTGGAAATCACAATTCCCCATTGATCTCCATATCCTTAATCTCTAAGTTTCACATCTTCATATCCCCAACTTGACTTCACAGTGCGGTCATGTCTCCTCTCTTCCATCCATGGGTAACTACTATTCGACATTTCTTCAAATACCGACCGGAGTGGCCTCCGTGGTCTTTGTCTTTCTATCATCTTTGCTCTCATCTCATCCAATTCCTTTAGGAGATTGTTAAGCCTTTCCAAGTGAATTCCTCGATGATTCTCCATTTGACACCTACAAAAGTCCAACAAACTCAAAGTATCAGTTTTACACTACCTATAACAAAAACAAACACAAATTCTAATTAACAATCAACTCTCTACTAAACATATTTACAAACACCTAGCATACAACTCTCCAAACTTTCAACAATATCTGTAGACCTACTAGAAAGAATCCTCGGCAACGGCGCCAAAAACTTGATGCGGTGTAAAAGTAACACTTAATCAAGTTAAATTTTCAATCCAAGGTTCTTCTAATTCGCCCTATAGACTACCATTTACTTGCATAGAAATTTATAGCTAGGCAAAACTTTAGTCGTTGAGTGGTTCAATTAACTAGGCAAAAACATAACAAAGTTAAGCATTAATGAAGTAAAACACAATTCCAATCATGATCAAATATAAATTCAATGATCCAATCAAACAATTCTCTCAAATTAGGTAGATAAAGTATCAAGTGCAACAATGAGATAAAAGTGAGTGTTGTGTGAATATCCAATGTGTTCAATTTAGATCAAATCATGTTGTAAACTCTATTTAATTCCTAGGAGATTGAGCAATCCACCCTCAATTAGTTAACCCCTTGTCACGGCGAGCTAACCGTTGATGATACTAGAACTCTCAAACAATCACGTTATCGAATCCTAGACCACTCCTTCTAGAACGTAGATTATTGCCCTATGACCTATCTCTGCACATGGATTGGATATAGAATCATATGAATCTACACTATTCGCGACGGTTCCACCCGCGTATTGGCTGCTCTGTTCACATCAAACACTACCTACGTTGGCTATTACCTACACCTAGGTGGTAAGGATTAAGATCTAGTGCAATTCAAGCTCTCAAAGGAAGGTAAACAATAAACATTCAATCTAAATTTCACACATTATCCATCCAAACAACACTCACAAAAAGGTTTAGTTCCTCATACCTTCTAATTCGTTCAATACAATAGAAAGAGTAAGAGAATCCATTACAAATTGAAAGGTCAAATGTAGATCTTCCTCAATTGTATTCCTTGTACTCAATCTACCCCTAGGTCTTCCTTGATCTTCAACAAATGTAGAGGAGTGTGTCATTGATCTCCTTGAATGTGGATGGGAAGTGAATGGAAGATGGATTAGGAGAGAATTTCTCAGACGGTTATTCGAAATTTGGGCAAAATTTCTCTTAAAACTCAAAAATCCCCCTTTTATAGACGAGCAAACAGGCCCTCGGATCGCCCGAGCCACCCTTGGCTCGCCCGAGCCAAGTTGAAAACTGCCAACCCGCCAAAACCTCACGAACTGGCTCGACCTAGCGAGCCCTCTGAAGACTATGGCTCGGCCGACCCTGCAGTGCTCGGTCGAGCGAGCCCTCTGTCCAACATGGCTCGACCGAGCCAGGCTCAGCTCGACCGAGCCTGGCCTCTGAACTCTAGAATGCTCTCTCTTCTGCTCCGCTCGGGCGAGCCTATCCTCCTTTGACTCCAAGCTCGGGCGATTTGCCTCCAAAACTCAACGAAAAGTGTTGTTTTATGCTCAAAACAAAACCTACACCATCGAAAACACAAAAACACGAAAACACAACCAAAGAACAAAAAAACATATGATATAAAAGTAAAATGGCCACAAACATGCACATTCACACATCGAAATATAGGTCATATTACGCACATATCACTCATACCAAGCTCTGGGTGCTTGCTTTAACCCATAAAGAGCCTTCCTCATTTTGTAAACTTGGTCTCCTTCTTTAAAGCCAGGTGGCTGTTCCACATATACTTCTTTTTTCAGCTCCCCATCCAATAAGGCACTCTTCACATCGATCTGGAAATCTGTGAAGTTATTGTACGCAACATAAGCAAGGAATAAGCGGATTCCTTCAAGTCTGACCACTGGAGCAAAAGTTTTATCGAAATCGATTCCTTTACATTGAGCATATCCTTTTGCTACCAGTCTTGCTTTATTCCTTACATTGTTCCCGGTTTCGTCTCTCTTATTCTTGAAAACCCATTTAGTGCCAATAGTTAACTGATGAGTAGGTCTGTCTACTAAGTTCCAGACCTCATTTCTTGTGAATTCAGCAAGCTGTTCTTGCATTGCATTAATCCAGTCAGTTGTCTTCAGAGCATCTCCAATTTTCGTTGGCTCTAACTCCTGAGATATGAAACAAGTCAGTAATGCACTTCCTTGTCGCGTGCAAACTGACTTGGCAACACTGTCGAGCACGGATTCTTCAGGATAGTTTCTTAACCATTTCGGCTTTCGGAGCTGAGTAACTTCAATGGTTTGGACGAAATCTTCTGGGCACTCTGTACCGTCTGCTCCAGATACTGGAACTCCAAACAAGCCAGTTTGACTAGAGCTTCCTTTGCTAGTTATGACTCTCGTACCTTCGATTTCTTAACTTTCTTTGTTCGTACAAGGTTGGGCAGCTTCAGAGTGAACATTTTCTTCTTTAGTAAGGTCAGTATGAGTTGGCGACTCTGTTCCAGTTGGACCCTCAAGCTGAGCTCTATTTTGATCTTCTGAAGTTCCCCATTGGTTGATGCTTGGGAGCATCGTCAATGAGCTAAAGGTTTTCGCAAGATCAATTGATGGACTGACCTCATCATCTGGAGCACCTGTGTGATCATTTACAGATCTGGTTTGAGAAACTTGGCTTTGATCTACTTTATCAGTACACAGTTTCTCATTCCCATTGTTGACAACAAGATCACCAAGTTCTAGTTCTTTCAAGGTTCTGCGCACTAAAATAGACTCATAAAAAACAACAGAGCATGCTACTTCCTCAAGTTTGGTTGTCTTATTGAGTACTCTGTATCCGTTGTATGAAGGATGTCCATATCCAAAGAACACACCTTCATCAACCTTGGGACAGAAAATATTCAGTTTTTCTTCGCCATTTGAATATCCCACTCATGGGCTTGAAGCTGGGCGAACACATCTTTGGTCGTCATCTGGGAGAGATCCTTCTCCTTCAAGCTGGTGGCTTTGGCGAGCTAATCCACCTTGGGCACCTTGGAGAGAATTGTTGCATTCATATCAGCAATTTCATATGTTCTCCCCAAGTTTTTCAGCTCGCAGATAATAGCATTGGATCTTGCTTCCATTGATTTGATATTTTCACTAGGAAGCATTTGGAAAGATTCATACTTATCCACACAATTTTGAAGCTTATTTCGCTTCATCGAAGTTGTTTCTTGACTAAGTGAGCCAAGAAATTCCCATATCTTTTTGGCGTTGTGTGCTCTAAGGCTTCAACAAACAGTGGCGCTGGTAAAGATCGTAAGATCAGCTCCATAGCCACTGCATTTAGCTGAAAACGAACTATGTCGTCGTTTGTCCATTCTGCATAAGGCTTCTCCACTATCTCCTGACCTTCTGCTCCTCCGAGCTGAGTATTCACCTTAATGATCTTTATTGGCCCAGTAGATAGAACCTCAACCATTTCTAGATGGACATTCTTTAGCATGATCAACGAGCGTTTCTTCCATATCTCAAAATCTTCTAATGAGTACTTTGGAAGCTTTGTGATCTGAGTCATCTCTGTGTACCTAAGCTTAAACACACAAAACAGAGACCAGGTGCAGAAAGACAGAACCAAATGCAGAAAAACAAAGATCTGGTCCTAAGTGACTTAACACAACTGTAGTCTGTAAGAACCTTGGCACGTGATACCACTTGTTGGTCCCAAAATCATAGTGCAATTTTGTGCAGCGGAAGGTTTTGTGTAAGCAGCGGAAGTAAATATAAGCACAAGCACTGGTTCGTTAGAACAGAGTAAAGTTAGCTTTATGTTTAGTCAGTTTAAGCTTAAGTCAGTTTCACAGTTTATACTCTTCAATACTTGGTCAAGTATTAAAGGTCTCAATAGTCAGTTTGTGAAATAGAAAAACAGAGCAAGTATAAGGAAAGTAGTAAAGTAGCACACAGAGATTTATAGTGGTTCAGATTTCAATATCCTACATCCACTCTTCAGACCCAAGGTCTGGATATTTCACTAAGTAAATACAAGTCTCCTTACGATCTATACACAGTCTGTGGCACCTCCGTCCTCCAGTCAGCTGTGGCACTCGCCTAGGAACTCCTTGTAGACTCAATCTTCAGGTTGAAGTGGGGACGCACCCCACAGCCTCCTTCCTGGTGGGCGGATGTTTACTAATTCTTCCCAGAATGGTTGGATGTTTAAAGGTTCTTCCCATAACACAGGTGGCTGGCATACGCCCGTAAGAATCAGAGTTCCAGACTAGGAAACTGACTGCTATGAATATATCTCAGAAATATATATTCACCAAATAGAGCTTCAGCTTAAAACTTCACCCTCGTGCTAGGAGAAGATAGCACGGTGGGTAACTTGAGTCGGAGACTCAAGTCTCGTGTTTAGAACACAAAAAACTCTAAGAGAGTTTTAGTGGGAGAGATGACCTGAATATGCCCTTTGTATCTTTAGACTAGTAGATTTTGAATTATGTTCAAGTAACCGTTTAAGGTTGAGAGAGGAAGGTCTTTATATAGAGAGGAGAACCTATGGAAATTTAAATTTCTATCCGTTAGATACATAAATCCAGACGTTAGACTTATGGATTATATTGTCCAATCATAGCCCATGCCATAGGTATCCTTTCTGCTCTGCTAGTGCACTATAACACTAACTTTTTGTCAGACTCCTTTGCAGCCCGAGGAACCTAGTTTGGATAACCTCATACTGACTTAGGCATTTACTAATGCCCGAGTCTAACAGAGGCTTCTTATACTGACTTCTGAGAGTTAGCACAGCTTAGCCCTCATACTGACTTCCCACTGTCAGTATGGTAAATCCTCATACTGACTTTTCATAGTCAGTATGGGAAATGCCTTCATACTGATTTCTCCGGATCAGTATGGAAATCCTTTAAACTGAATTCTCCTTAGTCAGTTTGGGAAAGCCCTCATACTGACTTCTCCTTGTCAGTATGGATAGACCTAAAACCGAGTGCTCCAACTCAGTTTTCGGTTAAGGCTAGGCATGTTGATAGTTAGTTCTCGAGCATTCTCCATTGCTCGATCTTCAGCCTAAGTTCTATTACAACTCGATCGATCCTATACAAGGATTACAGTTTAGAACTCTAGAAACTGAAAAACTGACTAAGATGACTTACATTCTTTGACCCACCAAAACATCAAAAGTAAGGAAGGATTTCTTGACAAAAATCCTAACAGCATGGGAGCCTTCATTTCTTGTTTTAAAAAATAGTTGGATTCCTCGTTGAAGTTGGTCTATATTCCACGCCATCTGTTAATGTTTTTTGGAAGATTATGTACCAGGCTCTTAGTAGCAATTTTACTGCAATATGACTGCAATTCTTGCTATGGGGAGCTCCATTTTTTTTGTATGTTGTAATGTAGCCTCCGTAGCGTACTAGTTACATAACTCCTGCATAGACTCAAGTAACAAACAAAACAAACAAACAGCAGACAAAAGCTAATAGCAACAAATTTAAGAGAAGTTCAGTCATGCAATAAATCAAGCAGGTGGTGTGCACAAACAATGACAGACCCAACAAGCAATTTAGGTGCATAAAGGCGACTAAAAAGAAAAGGATAAGCCAAAAACCTCCATACAGGATTAAGAAATCATCAAAACATCAAGGGAGCAAAGCTATAAAAGCTAAAAACAGTGTAACAATACACAGGAAAATGAGAAAAAAAAAAACCAGCTAGCAAAAACAAACTTTCATAAATTGAACTTTTCACTCAGACAAAGCAGCAAGCAATTGGTGTGCTTAAAATAAATTGATGTTTTTTAATTAAAAAAAAAAGTTGTCGCACACAAGGGAACCTAATGCTAGCCTCAAGAAGAATACTAGTATGAAGGGAAAAAGCCCTAGAGATCCAAGAAGAAGAATATTAATAAGAAGATGTGGTGGTCCATCAATAAATTTGAAGGACGCTGGACAAAGTCAATTTTAATAGCCATTGTATAAAAATAAGAATTTAATTAATAAAATTAAAAAATAAGATAAGATCTAATAATCCCGGAGGTTGTTCTCATTCTTTTAGGGAGATAGCTGCTTGATCACTGTAAAATCTACAGATTAATTATAAAAACAGTGGCAAATAAATTTGTAAACCCTAAGGTTATCGATCTAGGGGAATTGTGTGGGGAAATTATCCTATGTACTAATTATGGTTCTAAAATCTATTGTTTGAGTAAATAGAAAATAGGTTTTGGTTTTATAAAAGTAAAGAAAACAATGCAGAAAATTAAAGTAGTTTTGAAAGCAAATTTAAAGGAACACAGATTCTAGGGAAGAATTCTTATTTTGGATAACATGTAGGAATCAATTAATTCAACAGGTGGAATACTGCAACAATGCTATATTTTCTTGTTTGGCAAATATAACCTAGATTACTAATTAGTGACTATCTCCGCTCGGTCTCAAAGTACACCAAATTAGTCAATCTGATAAGCAAATCAGTTCAATTCCTACATCTAGTACATCTGTTTGGATAGTGTAGATTGTATCATGCATTCCTAATCCCACTATTAATATTCACCTCTCGGTCCTTCTATCAATAGCTAGACATCTAAATTAATCGTCACCTCTCGGTCCTTGAATTAATCTAGAATTAAAAATAAACACAGGAATCATGAACCTAATTAATTAATCCTAACATGCATCCATAATAATTTCAACCCCTAGAACCCGTTAGGGTTTCTAGCCACTCATCGCAGATAGAAATCCAAAAGAAAACATATTAAATTGCATAAACATAAAGAACTTACAAGAAAATAAAAGGGTTTCGTGTTTCCCAAGTCTCCAAACTCTAGAAACTGAAAAATATGATTGCATGCCTCAAAAAGTCGAATTTAATTAGGTATTTATAGGGGTGGATGTGTATCCTATCAAATCTAGGGATAAAGATATGAATAAATCCAATTTTCATCAGATTTCCGCTCCAGCAGACTCGCTCGCGTCGATCGTGGCTGATTGTCATCGATCGACGTAGCCATCTCTTCGGTGTCGATCGATGCTGATTGGCGTCGATCGACGTGGTCTCTCGCCCCTTCTGCGCGGTCTCACGGTTTTGGCCATAACTTCCTCTCCCGAACTCCGATTGACCTAATTCCAGTTGCGTTGGAGAGCTAACTCAAAGCATCATCCATTGTCATGTGCCAGTAGCCCGAATTCTCTTTGTGGAAGAACTCTTCACTGCTACTCTTACACGTCACTGCTTTCGGAACGGTTTTCAAGTGAATTTAGGCCTAAAACCTGCAAAAATACCAAGATGCGCATAACACCACCTAATATAGACTCATGCATAGAATATATATATAAACTCAATAAAACTACATAAAATAGTAGAAAATAATATAGATAAGCGAGTAAAATAATGAGCTTATCAAACCCCCCAAACTTGAACGTTTGATTGTCCTCAATCAATAGGCAAGAAAGAAATCAAAAGATCATGCGATTAAAGTGCAATGCCTCAAAAGATTCATCACAGTCAAGGGTCAAAAATCCACTACACACAATCAATTTGAAAGAGACAGAAAATTCATCAATAGTGGAAGAACTCACGGGAAGTGTATCGCTCAACTCTCAAGTGTTTAAGGTATAGATGAAAGTACTCAACAACATGTATGAAGAAATTTCTACCATAGGCTTGCAAATTTTCTAATATCTCCACTGCTAGAATGTGCACACAAGTCTAAAATCAAAAAGGACTTTCATTAGGTTGTAATGTAGGCTTTTTGTGAAGGGTAGGGAAAATTTGGCCAAGTGACTAAATTAAGTTGAGTTGATCATTCTCAACCAATACAACCACCATCTATTCATCATTCAACCTTCTCCTCAAATATATCAACAAATACACAACCTTTTGATGGGTTTTTTATACTGAAAGCATTTATTACAATGTGTATACAACGGCTTATTTCTCCTATCTGTTTACAATCGTACATGTATGAACAATGGTATCCTCTTGTCTCACCGATAGGGACGATCATACGACGTGTTGTAGATCGCAAAAGACAGTATGATCACTTGACCTAGTGAGACATAAACATGATCACAGCCGAGACAGCGTATGAGGATACGTCTGTCCGGATGGCTGCGGCATTGTCGGAGTAAGTAGTCTGTCTTGGTTACTTGACATGCTGGTACGCAGAGGTGGTGAAAAAGAATTAATATTAATTAATTAATTGTGTCCTGGGTTGTGGACATGAGAATTAATTAATTTATAGGCCCACTTTATTATTTGCATTAGGTCCCAGGACTGGCCCAATTAAATATGCTGAATTGAGCCCGAAATGGCCCATTAAGGTTTCAAACCCTAGGTCTATAAAAAGACAGCTCTCTCTCATAAGTCATAACACAGTTGAAACACACTAAACCCTAGTGAGAGAGAGAAGGCGCCGATTTTGGTGAGAGGGAGGAGAATTCTGATTCTGGTCCTGCTCAGATTACAGATCTACGGAGTCCTCACCAGTAGTAGATCTGAACAGCATTGGGACACAGCCCTGAAGATCTGATCTGGAGAACAGACTTCTTTTCTCTTCTTTCTTTTGATTTTCGAATTTATCTAAGAAATTAGATTTCTAATTTATTGTTCCGCAGATAAAATCGGATTGTGTGGTTGAATTGGTTCTTGGAATTCAAACGCAAAAGATCGGTACAGACACTACGAAATTACGGTAATCTCTCAATTCACAATCTTGTATTGAATTCATAGGAGCATGCTAGGGTTTTGAGAATATTTAATTATGAGCAATATCCATAGATCGATCCGGTTCAGTTTGGTTTTGGTGATTCGGTTCACGGAAAAACCCTACAATTGGTATCAGAGCCAGGTTTCTGATTTATGGCTCTGTTGTTCATAATTAAATTTGATA
>JAPKLW010000446.1:345775-381892 GCA_026898455.1 Plectranthus barbatus
ATTACATGCAAAAATTTGGAAAATATAATGACAAAAGGAAATTAAGTGTGCGCATAAAGAAACCTTTTAAAAGAAAAATACTAAGGGCTGTGCGGTATGGTTACGTGCCATGCTAAACTGTCTCTTTTGGCCGGAGTTAAATTTGTGGTTAATTGCTTAGAAGCATCTTAGAATATAATGCAAGAATTGCATCCCTGTTCTTGAGAGATGGCTTGGTCTAAGGTTTTCACTAATTATTAATTTCTAGTGTCAAAAGCATCCTGACATGGTAGTGAAATTAAATGGATTGGGGCTTAAAACCCGCAGTTCTGGTTGAGGGTGACATCGTAAACCTCTACGAGTGTAGCTTGCGGTGGGAACTCTTGGGCAATTAGTGGAAAACATTTGTATTTGATTTATTAAAAGGTTTTCAATGCATTTGTTTTCGAAGTTCAACATGTATGTTCGTATTTAAGATTCTTTATTGTTTCAGATATGTCTAAGTCTACTGTCGATCATATACTTGCTCTCAATCCTCTTACTGGTCCGAACTTCCATGAGTGGAGATATTGCATTGAGTATATTCTCCTGTCTAAACAACACATGTTTGTTCTCACTATGATGCCACTTGCCCCACGTTACCATAAAGTATCTATACGTGAGAAGGAGTTCTATGACAGTTGGGTGGCTTCTGAGGATTTTACTTACAAGTTAATCTCAGATAACCTTTCTAGAGAACTTAAGCTCAAGTACATGGGCTATTGTAGCTCTGTAGGAATCTGGATGGACTTGGTGCGTACGTATGGTGAAGTGGAACGAACTGTCAACTGTGATCTCGTTAGAGACCTTGTCTGTAAGAGAATGGTTGATGGCAGTTCGGTGACACTGCATGTGATGATCATGGATAACACCATGAAACGATACACACATGGAGGTGGAAATATCAGCGATCGGGCCAAGATCGATATTATCCTGAACTCATTACCACTTTCTTTCTATGACTTTAAGAAGGATGTAGCTAAGAGAAGTGAGTACTCTTTCAAGGAGTTGCTTACTGATCTCGTAGCAGGACAGTCCTTTGTACCTTCATGGGAGTCTGAGTTATCAGATCTTGAGCACAGCTTGGGCACATTGAAAGATGTGGTTCATACTGTGTGCAAGAATATGATTGATCGCAGATCACGTGAAAGGAAGTCAAATGAAATGAAAATGGTTGGTGTCACTTCAAGTGAGAAGGCATGCGGAAGCAAGGCACAAGGTACGTCATTTGCATTTGTAACGGAAACATGTTTAGCATCGGTTTCTACTCATTCGTGGGTAGTGGATACTGGAGCTACTGATCATGTTTGTTTCATTTTGCAGGGGTTCACACCGATGAGGGTGTTGAAGAATGACGAGGTTACCATCTCGATGGGGAACGCAGCACAAGTGAGTGCAGCTGCCATTAGAGATTTTACCTTGTACTTTGATGATTCCGTTTTAACATTGAGAGATGTTTTGTATGTGCCGGATTTTCGGCGGAATCTTATTTCAGTTTCCAAACTTTATGTTGATGGATATTCAGTTATTTTTGATAGTGGTGTTTCTATCATTGGTAATAACGGTGTTATCTGTCGTGGAATGCTGAATAATTCTCTCTATGTTGTTAACTGTAATCATAAGTCTTTCGCAAGTGTTGCATGTAATTCATCCGTAATTGATAATCCTAGGAAGAGAAAACTTACTTCTTCTAATGAGGATCTTACATATCTCTGGCACTTGAGACTGGGTCACATCAGCTTGAAGCGGATTCAAAGACTTGCAGATGACGGTACATTGGACTTAGTCTGGGCTGTACCTTATCAAGTCTGCGAATCCTGCATCGAGGGCAAGATGTCAACTAGGCCTTTCAAGGCTAGTCAGTCTCGAGCAGAGGATGTGTTGGAGTTGATCCATTCTGACTTGTGTGGACCGATGTCCACGCAGGCTCGTGGAGGGTACGAGTACTTCGTCACTTTCATTGACGATTACTCAAGGTACGGATACGTTTACCTGCTTCGCTACAAGTCTGAATGCTTTGAGAAATTCAAAGAGTTCAAGGCTGAGGTAGAAAAGAAGGTCGGGAAAACTATCAAGTCGCTGCGATCTGACCGCGGTGGCGAATACCTCGGTAACAAGTTTCTGCAGTATTTGTCAGAAAATGGGATTACATCCCAATGGACTGCACCGGGTACTCCCCAGCAAAACGGTGTAGCTGAAAGAAGAAATATGACTGTTCTAGAGATGGTAAGGTCAATGATGAGTTATGCAAACTTACCAATTTCGTTTTGGGGCTACGCATTGGAGACAGCAGCTTACGTGCTTAAATTGGTGCCTTCTAAATCAGTTCCTAAGATGCCTGCTGAACTCTTCCTTGGTCGCGAACCTAGTTTGTGCAAGTTTAGAGTATGGGGTTGTCCGGCACACGTACTGTCGAAGGAACCTGATAAGTTAGAAAGCAGGTCAAAAGTAATGCTGTTCATAGGGTATCCCAGGCAAACGAAAGGTGGTTACTTTTACTGTCCTGAGAGTCAAAGAGTCGTTGTTAGCACCAACGCTAGATTCTTGAAGGACGAGTATGTGAGTAATCACAGGTCAAGGAGTGATGTCGTTCTTCAAGAAATTGAGAACGAGAATGCAATTCCAAGGGAAGGGGAACGTGTAGATGTGGGTGCACCTGTGAGAGGTACAGCACCACAGACACGTTCTTCAGTGCAAGGTGCAGGACCACAAGTCACTGCACCTACTACTGACACGGCACCGATGCCTCGTTGCAGTGGGAGAGTTATTTTCCACCCGGAAAGGTTCATGTTCGTGGGTGAGTCTCGGACTTGAGCTCGGAAGACGAACATGAGGACTCTGACCCGCTGACTTACGAAGAGGCAATGCAGGACAAGGATGTTGCCAAATGGCAAGTCGCCATGGATTCTGAGATAGAATCCATAACTGCTATGGATGTATACCAGAAAACTGATTTGCCAGATGGCTTTAGGGCCATAGGGTGCAAATAGGTATACAAGAGAAAGAAAGGGGCGGATGGAAAGATTACGGCTTTCAAGGCCAGGCTGATGGCAAAGGGTTATAGTCAGAAAGAGGGCATTGACTATGACGAAACCTTTTCACCCGTAGCCATGCTCAAATCCATCCAGATACTCCTTGCCATAGCTGCGCATATAGACCTCGAGATCTGGCAGATGGATGTCAAAACCGCTTTTCTAAACGGTTACCTTGAAGAAGGTAGGGACATCTATATGCAGCAACCCGAGGATTACATAATCAAGGGCGAAGAACATCTTGTCTGGAAGCTTAAGAAGTCCTTGTATGGACATAAGCAAGCTTCAAGGTCGTGGAACTTACGTTTCAACGATGTGATTAAATCCTATGGATTTGCACAGTTGGAAAACGAAAGTTGTGTTTACCGACTTTGTGTCAGTGGGAGCATGGTCTTCCTTGCACTATACGTTGATGACATACTCCTATTTGGAAACAACGAGGGAGTGATGTCCGAAATCAAGGTTTGGTTATCCGAACAGTTCCAAATGAAGGATCTGGGTGAAGCTGGCTACATTCTTGGGATTAAGGTCTTACGAGATCGTAAAAGAAGAATGTTGAGCTTATCCCAGGCATCCTATGTGGATACTGTGATAGCCCGGTTCAGCATGCAACTCGCCAAGAAAGGCTTGCTACCTTTCAGACATGGCGTTCGTCTTTCTAGTGGGCAGTGTCCTCAGACACAGCGGGAGAAAGATGAGATGAGTCTTGTACCATATGCTTCGGCTGTGGGTAGTCTCATGTATGCGATGCTGTGTACCAGGCCAGATATCTGTTATGCCGTTGGCATGGTAGCTAGATATCAGTCTAACCCTGGACAGGCGCACTGGACTGCTGTAAAGCATATCCTCAAGTATTTGAAAAGAACTAGGAATTTCTGCCTAGTTTATCAAAGTGAGGATTTGTGCCCTGTGGGTTATACGGACTCAGATTTCCAAGGGAACCAGGATGAGAAGAAATCGACCTCAGGTTATGTGTTTACCCTGGGAGGTGGAGCTGTATCTTGGAGGAGCTCAAAACAGAAATGCATTGCTGACTCCACCATGGAGGCGGAATATGTCGCCGCCTCCGACGCCTCAAAAGAGGGGGTGTGGCTCCGGAACTACCTTTAAGAGTTGGGCGTGATCCCGAGTTTGCCGAGGGGCATCACAATTTATTGTGATAACTCTGGTGCGGTGGCAAACTCAAAGGAACCGCGGTCTCACAGGGCAAGCAAACACATAGAGAGAAAGTACCATATCATACGAGAAATCGTATCGAGGGGCGATGTGCTGATTAAGAAGATTGACACTGCTGACAATCTTGCTGATCCGTTTACAAAGAGCTTGCCGCAGAAAGTTTACAAAAGACATATTCGTGAGCTGGGTCTGAGGTGGATGCCGACCACTGATAGTGGTTAAAGACAGCAGACTAGATAGACGGACTGTATACTCTGTAATAGCTTAGTTATGCTTTGAGTATAAGTGGGAGATTGATGGGTTTTGTATACTGAAAGCATTTATTACAATGTGTATACAACGGTTTATTTCTCCTATCTGTTTACAATCGTACATGTATGAACAATGGTATCCTCTTGTCTCACCGATAGGGACGATCATACGGCGTGTTGTAGATCGCAGAAGACAGTATGATCACTTGACCTAGTGAGACATAAACATGATCACAGCCGAGACAGCGTATGAGGATACGTCTGTCCGGATGGTTGCGGCATTGTCGAAATAAGTAGTCTGTCTTGGTTACTTGACATGCTGGTACGCAGAGGTGGCGTATTGATGGACCGCAGTGAGATATATTCGTCTGTCTGACATCAGCGAATAAAAGATCTCGTTATATTGATTGAGTCCAAACCCTAACGAAGGTTCAGGGGTTTGCACGGGTTGACTGTTGCTTTGACTTGCCATGGTGGAGAGCCAACACAGCGCGCTCGTATATCCGCATCTTGGGTAACAGCAGTTCGTGTAGTACCGCCTGAGACTGAACTTAGGTAACCATATCCGAGTAATAGGATGGGGACATTCCCTGAGGAGCTCAATAACATTCATCGTGCCAAAGACCTGCAGGCTGATTAAGTTCAGACACGAGTGATAAGGTTTTGAGTGGTACTACTCAGGAATAATAAGATATTAATTAATTGTAGTTAGAGCTTGTCAGAGGCTCCGATTAATTAATGGATGTCCGGTAACCTTAAATATGGGGATTCTCAATTAATGCAGCCCGTTCTCATAACGTGGTAATAAAGGGGTAGGTCAGTATTAATTCTGTGGTGAAAAAGAATTAATATTAATTAATTAATTGTGTCCTGGGTTGTGGACATGGGAATTAATTAATTTATAGGCCCACTTTATTATTTGCATTAGGTCCCAGGACTGGCCCAATTAAATATGCTGAATTGAGCCCAAAATGGCCCATTAGGGTTTCAAACCCTAGGTCTATAAAAAGACAGCTCTCTCTCATAAGTCATAACACAGTTGAAACACACTAAACCCTAGTGAGAGAGAGGAGGCGCCGATTTTGGTGAGAGGGAGGAGAATTCTGATTCTGGTCCTGCTCAGATTACAGATCTACGGAGTCCTCACCAGTAGTAGATCTGAAATGCATTGGGACACAGCCCTGGAGATCTGATCTGGAGAACAGACTTCTTTTCCCTTCTTTCTTTTGATTTTCGAATTTTTCTAAGAAATTAGATTTCTAATTTCTTGTTCCGCAGATAAAATCGAATTGCGTGGTTGAATTGGTTCTTGGAATTCAAACGCAAAAGATCGGTACAGACACTACGGAATTACGGTAATCTCTCAATCCACAATCTTGTATTGAATTCATAGGAGCATGCTAGGGTTTTGAGAATATTTAATTATGAGCAATATCCATAGATCGATCCGGTTCAGTTTGGTTTTGGTGATTCGGTTCACGGAAAAACCCTACACCTTTTTTTTTTCTAGCTCGTATGAACCTCTTATGCTCTTTTTATAATTTTGTATTCTTTTCTTTTCAGAGAGCTTATGAGAATTCTAATTATTTCTTTGAGCTTCTTTTTTCACACATCTTTTCACCACTAAGTTATATTTTCTTATCTCCATATCACAATCATTCCACCCCATATACCACAACTCAAGACATGAGCGAAACCAATACTTCTTCTTAATCTCATAGACAAGGAAAGAAAATTTTTTGTATAGGCTCAAAAGTGGCTAACTAGGGAAAATTTAATGTGAAGGGACATTGTTTAGGGAATTGGGCTATCAAAGATGGCCTAAGATCATCTCCTAAACTTGTGCACACTATGCAGTCTCAACACAGAAGATAAGCAAGTTCTAGAGAAATCAAAACACACATGTGAATCTCACATCAAATAAAATAAAGGCTCAAATTTCTCACACAAGGGTTCAAAAATTTTCTTCCACAGTCAATTTCAAATCAGCTCAATCAGCATGCAAGCATAAGTGTCAAATCAATCCTATCATGCGGTATTCTACATTCATAGGCATCTAACCACAATCATAATCAATTCAAACTCTACCCTCAACCGATTCTAATCTCACAATCTCATTCGGGTTGTATCAAAACTCAAAAATTTTCCCACAAAATAGAATAAATTTTTTTTTTAAAAAAAAATTTAAAGCGGAAAGCAAAATAAATAAAGGATAGAACGTTCCATCTCTTGTCCACATCCCCCCAAACTTATTTCCAACACGAAGAGTGGAATAAGGTTGAAAATCAGACAAAAGAGGGAACAATACCTGGTAGTTGATCTCAGACATCAACTTTTTATCTCCCGGAGTCTTCAGATATCGCGCGGCGTGAATTGTTGCAGCTGGCACTTCGCGTCGATTGACGAGAAGCCTTCTTGCCGATCCCATTGAGGATCGAAGTGTATCATGCTGGGCTGCTCGGCATCGATCGACGCCAGGCTGCGTCGATCGACGTCGAGCCGATCTCCAAATTTTTTTTTAATTTATACTGCAAAATAAATGTTAACGCAAAAATAATAGAAATTCGAAATTAAAAAAACGAAAATTAAAAAGGAAATACGAAAAAGGTTGGGTTACCTCCCAACAAGTGCTTGATTTAACGTCGCAGCTCGACGATACCTCAAATCACTGCCAGGGAGGTCGGGTCCAGACTCGCCGACCTTTGGAATCCACCATGTAAACCTTTCGATCCTTGATAATGGTGGTGAGCTCAGAAAAATGCGGCGTAGTAGACAGATTCACCCTTCCGTTTCCTCTCTCCCATTTGATGGCAGCTGCTTCTTCCTCTTCAGATTCATCTCTTTCGTCAGTAGTGGAGATTCGATTGCACTCCGCTTTCTTCTTGCTCTTGTCGATCACAAATGTGATCTTTTCATCGTTCGCTCGGAGTGTGATCTCGCCACCTCGACAGTCAATGAGAGCGGCGCTAGTGTTGAGAAACTCACGCCCCAAGATCATGGGCATGTTCTTATCTTCCTTCATCTCGTGCACCACAAAATATGCAGGGAAGATGAGATGGCCCACGCGAATGAGCACATCCTCTAGTATACCTTTCGGGCGGGACACAGAGCTGTCCGCCATCTGCAGGGTGATCGTTGTGGGCCTCATCTCTCCGATGTTGAGATGCTTGTAGATGGAGTACGGCATCAGGTTGATACCGGCCCCAGTATCACATAGTACTCTCTCGAATGTGTGTCCCCCAATCTCAACCGGAATAGAGAAGCATTCAGGGTTGCTTCTCTTGATGGGCACCTGCTTTTGAAGTAGGAGGCTGCACTGCTCGTGGATCTTCACCGTCTCGTTCTCCACGAACTGCTTCTTTCCACTCATCAGTTTTCGGAGGTACTTCATGTACCCCGGGATCACTTTCAGTGCTTCGATCAGCGGGATGTTGATGCTGACCTTCTTTAGGTTCTCCACAAATCTGGAGAACTTCTCGTCCTCTTTCTGCTTCGCAAACCGCTGTGGGAAAGGCAAAGGAGGGGGTTGATTTTCAGACTGCTTCTGCTTCCTGTCTGGAACAGACTTTGGCGTCGATCGACGTAGGGTACGTCAATCGACGGGCCTCTATCTTCTGCGTCGATCGATGTGGCAGGTCCGTCGATCGACGTGGATTCATCTCCTGTGCATTTTTTCTCCTTTTCGCCTCCAAAATTGTTCACAGCCATCTCGGGACCCTTGTAACTCGTCCCGGACCTCAGAGTGACGGCTTTGCAGTCTTTTTGAGCCTTTGGGTTCACCTCTGTTGTGCTCGGAAGCTGTTCAGGCTTGTGTTGGTTGCCAAGTGTGGTGGCAATCTGGCTCAATTGTGTGTCCATCATCTGAAGGTGTTTCTTCATCAGCTGCATGTGGTTGGCCATCCCCTTCACCTCGGTTTCAACTTTCCCAAACCGGTTATCCGAGCTCTTAATGAATTTCTCGAGCGTCTCCTCCAGCACGGATTTCTTTCTTTCCACTATTTCTCCTCCAGTACCTACATCAAAACCAGACGGAGGGTGTTCTACAGCAGAAGGGTTAGAATAAGAAAAACCAGGGTGAGATCACCCATGGTTGTAATGATACCCTTGATTGCCTCGGTAGTTATTGTGATAACCACCGCCAATGTAGTTCACCTCCGTCCCGGTAGTTCCAGACAAACTGCTTGCACCCCGGTTGATGTAGTCGGCCTCCACCGGAACAATAGCCATGCTTGGCTCTGCAACAGCTGCCGCTTGTGCTGTGCCCAATTTTTCAATCTCTTCCCGAAGCTTTTTCACCTCAGCAACCACATCAATTTCTGGCTTGGCTTCCACAGCTTTGACCGGAATCTGTCTCTCAGTTGGCCATTGGTGGCTATTCAGCGCCATGTCTGCCAGCAACCTCATACTCTCTGCACCACTCTTCTTCATCAGTATACCACCAGCAGATGCGTCAACCAACTCCTTCATGTGAGGATTCAAACCCTCATAGAAATGGCACACTTGCATCTCCATATCGATACCATGTCCAGGACAGAGTCGTAGAAGCTCTTTGTATCTCTTCCAGGCCTCGTAGAGTGACTCATCATACATCTGCTTGAAATTAGTAATGGCAGCTTTCCTCTTCAGCAGCAGGCTCGGTGGGAAGTAGTTGGTAAGGAACTCTGCTCGAAGCTCCTCCCATGTCCCGATTTGACTCTTATATAGTCCAGCAAACCAAGTCCAGCAAACCAAGACCATGCCTCGTCTCTGAGTGAGAACGAGAACAGTCTAATCCTGATCACATCTTGGGTTACTCCGTTCTGCTTCACAGTGTTACACGCCTCGATGAATTGGTTGAGGTGGGTATATGAATCTTCTACAGCTCTCCCCCCAAACTGGTTTTGCTGCACCATCTGAATAAGGCCTGTGCGCAGCTCGAAGTTGTTGGCATCAATACCAACTCTGAATCCGGCCTCCACTTGCTGTGGAAGAAATCGATCCAAGTGGACCTTTGCGGGATCACAACTTGCCTATCGTTCAACTCTGCCAGTCTTGCAGCTTGTTCCGCCTGAGTAGCCTGGGCTGCTTGCAGTTGTGCTCTCATCTACTGTACTTCATTCACAAATTGCCTCTGCTCCTCGGGAGTCATGTTTTGCAGAGGTGCTTCAGGATTCTCAGCCATCTCTCGCTGTTTTTCTTTTCCTTTCTTTTTGATTTTCCTACAGGTTGCTTCAATTTCAGGGACAAAGGCCTCGAGTGTTTTTCCTTTGGCTCGCGTGTTCATGCACCTGCACAGAAAATGGGTAAATATCAGTTCGGTGTCGATCGACGTGGATGTCACATCGATCGATGCAAGAAATTGGTCGGCGTCGATCGACGTAAAGTGTCCATCAATCGACGCAAAAAGATGATCGACGTCGATCGACGCTAAGGGGCGTCGATCGACATGGAATACAGAAACGAAAACTCACACACGCACACGTACAGAAAAATAAAACTCAATCCAGCAAATCCTAGAACAAACTAGTAACAAGATAAAATCTAACAATTCCCCGGCAACGGCGCCAATTTGATCACTGTAAAATCTACAGATTAATTATAAAAATAGTGGCAAATAAATTTGTAAACCCTAAGGTTATCGATCCAGGGGAATTGTGTGGGGAAATTATCCTATGTACTAATTATGGTTCTAAAATCTATTGTTTGAGTAAATAGAAAATAGGTTTTGGTTTTATAAAAGTAAAGAAAACAATGCAGAAAATTAAAGTAGTTTTGAAAGCAAATTTAAAGGAACACAGATTCTAGGGAAGAATTCTTATTAAGGATAACATGTAGGAATCAATTAATTTAACAGGTGGAATACTGCAACAATGCTATATTTCCTTGTTTGGCAAATATAACCTAGATTACTAATTAGTGACTATCTCCGCTCGGTCTCAAGGTACACCAAATTAGTCAATCTGATAAGCAAATCAGTTCAATTCCTACATCTAGTACATCTGTTTGGATAGTGTAGATTGTATCATGCATTCCTAATCCCACTATTAATATTCACCTCTCGGTCCTTCTATCAATAGCTAGACATCTAAATTAATCGTCACCTCTCAGTCCTTGAATTAATCTAGAATTAAAAATAAACACAGGAATCATGAACCTAATTAATTAATCCTAACATGCATCCATAATAATTTCAACCCCTAGAACCCGTTAGGGTTTCTAGCCACTCATCGCAGATAGAAATCCAAAAGAAAACATATTAAATTGCATAAACATAAAGAACTTACAAGAAAATAAAAGGGTTTCGTGTTTCCCAAGGCTCCAAACTCTAAAAACTGAAAAATATGATTGCATGCCTCAAAATGTCGAATTTAATTAGGTATTTATAGGGGTGGATGTGTATCCTATCAAATATAGGGCTAAAGATATGAATAAATCCAATTTTCATCAGATTTCCGCTCCAGCAGACTCGCTCGCGTCGATCGTGGCTGATTGGCGTCGATCGACGTGGCCATCTCTTCGGCGTCGATCAACGTGGTCTCTCGCCCCTTCTGCTCGGTCTCACGGTTTTGGCCATAACTTCCTCTCCCGAACTCCGATTGACCCGATTCCAGTTGCGTTGGAGAGCTAACTCAAAGCATCATCCATTGCCATGTGCCAGTAGCCCAAATTATCCTTGTGGAAGAACTCCTCACTGGTACTCTTACACGTCACTGCTTTCGGAATGGTTTTCAAGTGAATTTAGGCCTAAAACCTGCAAAAACACCAAGATGCGCATAATACCACCTAATATAGACTCATGCATAGAATATATATATAAACTCAATAAAACTACATAAAATAGTACTCCCTCTGTCCCGCTAGAATAGGCCCACTTACCGAATTTGGCGTTCCAATTAAATTGGCCCCTTTCCAAAAATGGCAACTTTTTCACACACAGCAATAAAATATTCATTCCACTAACTCATTCTACACTCACAACTCTTAATTTCCGTGCCGAAAAGAAAGGGGCCTATTAAAATGGGACGGAGGAAGTAGAAAATAATATAGATAAGCGAGTAAAATAATGAGTTTATCACTGCTCATGGTTCGCATCTAACCAACAACAACTCAATAATTTCTCAAGAATTAAAATAAAAATTAAAGAGAATTTCAAATGTTACTTGACTTTTCACCCAACAAGTATTTGATAATAAGCTGAGTGAGGGTAAGCAATTGACTCCCAGTGTTAAGCTCCAAAACCATTGCGCTCTGCGATAACTTTCTGTGAGACTTAGACCAGAGAAATCCTTGTCATTCGTTTCTAGTGGTTGACTTCTTTTGCGGTTCGCAATTGGAGATTCTTTGGATTGACAATTAGTTCCCGGAATTCTTCTGCGGACCTAGAAGTTTCTGTTGCCATTTGTATCATTGGAGAAGTATGTGGTTTCCATATTATCGAGGAGCATCCAAATATAAATAAATTTCCTGCAAGCATTACGAAAACTACACTGCTAGGAAATAATCAAATACATAAATCATATGAATTCAAGAGGAAATTGAAGCATTATCCAAAATTTACAAGTTTCTGTTTTATATTGATCCTTCAACAGCAAAATCAAATTAGAGAGTTGAATAATTCCAAACCCATCGTATCCTCTACTAACAATAAAGATAACATGTTCTAATACTATCAGATCAACAACCACTACTGAAATCAAGAGAAAGCACTTGCGCATAATAAGGGTTCAAATCCTGTAACCTTTGTGCGTAACTGATGAGTTTAAATAGCTTATATGCAGAAACCAGAAAATGCAATCAAGTGGATAAATAAAACGTGTTTACCAAGAGTCGATTCACATCTTTCTATGGAGTACCAATACTGATCATACATCAAAGAAAGGAGTCTAGATCCATTGTTTCCTTGGCAGCAGGTTGGCATTCAAATATCTCGAATCAACTCTCCGCATAAATCTACAATAAAATTGATCTAACGACAGCCATGGTGTAATGAATGCGGATGCCATACACTCCCGTTGGAAGCGAGAATTCTTAAGTTCGATCCTTGCCCGACATATAATTGTGAAAGTGATGTGGATACCATTCCTATGCGAATTCTCTAAAAGCCCCAGATTTTAACCACCCTTCGTCATACTGCAAAATAGTTCTACATACTTTTTCCAAATTCACAGGCCTCACGGTGGACACCAATGTTGAGGTTCGATTTTGTTTAATAAAATGAAGCCCATGGATTTGAAACATGAAAATTAGGGTGACAGAGAAGGATAAGTGAAAAAATACATAGAATCCAGAGAGGGAGATGTTCGCTCGCCCCCAAATATAATAAATATCACCCTATTTATAACTGAAAGTAGAAACCTATTTTTAGGCCTAAACCCTAACATATTTCCCTAAAATTTAGGAGTAATAGTTGGATAAGTCTTCTTTGACTGAGTCTTTATTTGACCGAACCTCCACTAAATGGATTGTCGTATTACTTTGATATCTGGGCCTCGATTAATTGAGCTACAACGATAAATTTTGATATGAGCTTTGATTTAATAATTTGATTTGGGGTTAGGCCGCTAGGGCCTGACCCGAACAACGAACGTGGTCGGTGTCAAGGAGCTCTTGGGGTCAGCATCGATCTCTTGCCTTAGGCGTCTCTGAGTCTTTCCTGTTTCGAGTGGGTTTGCGGCTGTTTGGGTCATCGAGTTTAGTGGGCCTGGGCCTCTGGAGCTTGGCCCCAACAACTCTTATTTTAGAACAATATTACTATCATTACACAGTATTACTTCCTGCAATATATAGGGTATACTTTTATTTTAGAGCAAAATTGTATTACTTTCATTATAATGTATATGTTAATACTATATAATGCATAACAAGTGCAGATATAATGATGAATAATGATTTTGCTGAAAAAATATTTTGCATTTTATCTATCATATTCTGCATTATATAACATAAATTCATGCATTATATTATGCAACTACATTAATTATATTAGAATTCGTGTACCGTTACCAAAATTATGCATATAATCACTATTTTTTGTTATTACGATGAATTTCTTAATCAAAACATATGCAATATGAATTTTGTTTGAAAGATAATTAAATTACCTTTAATTTGATATATCATACATGAAAAAATAACTTAATTTGTGTGAGTTATGATCATTAAAAGATTTAGGATAATTTAGAAGAGAGAGAAAAAATGATTTTTATCAAATGTAGGACCCAAAAAATGAATTCTCAATCCAGGACCCGAAAGATCATACAATTCTCAATTCAGGACCTCAATACAAATCATCTTTCGAATCCTGAATCGATAATTAAATTATCTTTTGGGTCTTGCATTAACAATTCTCCAAAAAAAAATAAAAAAATATTCATCAACACATATCTTACTACATAATAATACTGGCGGGATTTATTATACCTTAACGTTGGATTAGTAATTTGAATAGTTGAGATTTATTCTTATCTATCTATCTATCTATCTATATATATATATATATATATATATAATAAAACTATATTAGACGCTTATTACATTTCTAATTTATTATAATAATATAATATCTTTTATAATATGATATTTAAATCAAATCTCATAAACTTGTATTTGATATTCTTCTTTTTTTACTTTTATTAAATTAAAATATATAGTTTGACGCATAATATACAAGATAATATTATGAATAAAAATTAAACATATTTAAAAGAATTGTTAAAAAATATTAAGATATATAACTTTATTATTCATATCTTAATATCATTTATTAATTTGCGCATAGTGAGAGTGTAATCATTACATCACATCAGTTTTTTTCTTAATTTTGTTTTATTTTATATATTTTTATATTATAGCATATATATATATTTTAAGAAATAATTATAACATTTTAACAAAATGAGTCATTTTTTTAGTAAATATTACTTTTTAAATATTTTATCTTATTTTTATTTGAGAATAATACAAGTATAATACTAAAAAATAAAACAAATATAATTTTTTAATAGATTAATTTTGTAAAACAACTTTTTATTTTATAAATCTTGTGTTTTACTTTGATTTTAGTCAAATTATTATTAGATATAGTTTGATGTATAATATAAAAATATTACATTATAATCATACTAATATATATATATATATATATATATTTATAATCTTATGGAGTAATATTATTTTAATTAAATTAAATAAAATATTAAATATATAATTCGTGGAAGGTAGTGTTGAAAATCTAATTTCGTAAAAAAAATTCTCATAATCACTCCCATTAAAAACCTTAAAAAAAACGAAAGTATTCAATAGCAAAATAAATAAACTAGGAAAACCAAAACACTCTGAAACAAATTTGGGCGAACTTGAAATGCCACTGGTTCAGCCAAAGCGGCATTTCTTGATGACTTTATCCCCCCCTTCTCCGCTACAATCTCTAAAAACTAAGGTTACGGAATTGAGGTTTTAAGCGCTAAATGGACCTCAGGCCCAGGCTACGGCAGTCCTTCTCCGGCTTCACTAAAGCAGAGGTTGGATTTTCTATTTTCTCAACCTTTTTCTGCTAATGAATTCGACCATTTACTCCAAGTTTTTACTTGCTACTCGTGATCTTGTTGGTTTTGTCATTTTTCTTTATATATATAGTTGGCTTGTCATGAATTGCATCGTTATGTCGTGTGAATGATTATATTTTTTGGGTGCATGATGGACGAGAAAAAAGAAAACTGAAGGTCTTGATTAGCATAGAATTTTTGAACGTTTGGTTTTACTGTTTGGGCATTCAATTTGCTTAAAATAGTTATGGTTTAAACGTTTGTCATTATGATGTTTATGGGTGTTGCGATAGAACCAATGAAACTAGTAGTTTATTTTTATTTTCGCTCATTTCTTTGCCATTTTAGACTATTGGGTGTATTTATCTACTGTAGTTGGATGGTTTTGATGAGTATGTCATATTGCATCGGTTAGAGGGTCTTGTTGATAATGCCTACCTAAGTTGTTTTTACATAATTTGAGGCGATGAACAAGTAATAGTTTCAACTTCCACAGTAGGGTGCTGTTGAGATATCTTTGAGCAAGAATGTAATGCCAATTTACACATTGTATCTAGAACTTTATCATTTATATGAGAAACACATCTTCTGTTGTTGATAAATCAGGTTCAAAAGTTGGAGCAATTACTAAGTGATTTCAAAGAGCAGACTCTTGAGGACGAGTTCTCTAAGAAGTTGGCAAGGCTTTTCAAGTGAGTTGTATCTTTAAGTTTTTGCTTAAAGATTTCCTACTTAAGAAATTATGTGGTGGGGAGCTTCATAGCTTTGCCATTTATGCAGTCGTTCAAGTGGTCGTGCTGGGAAACCTGTTGTAAAGTGGACTGAGGTTTTATCTTCTACTTCTCCTTTGAAAACTCTTATCATCATATGGAATTTCTTGTAACATTTTTGTCATTCCCCAATATTTAAGATTCAGAGTTGGTTTCAAAAGAATCAACAACAGGGTCGAGAGACTTCTTTAGATGAAACCAAGAAGTTACATGTTGTCCCAGAAACTGTCACTCAGAATAATGCAACTGTAAATCCAAAAATGCCTGAGGGTGTGTTTTCTTGACATTTTCTTTTAGGTATTACTAGTGGAAATATGCTCTTAGTAGCTTCATTGCTGATTGAAAAATCATATCCTGGCTGACATTGTAGTCGTGGAAGGAGAGGATGATATAGAGTTTGAAGCAAAATCCTTGAAGGATGGAGCCTGGCAAGTCTAAATTTGAGATTCGATGGCTCTCTTTGTACTATCTGCATTTTAATTTTAATTTCTCATTTGAATCATTCATCAATCGCCTGCATCATGTCTTGGATTTTGTTAATTTCGTATTTTGTATCTCTAATGGACTTATAAATAATTGTGTATCAGCTGTGCAAATAATTTTTTTTTATCAAATATTGCTCATTTGATTCTCGAATGTTTGAGGAATGGCGTTGTGAACCTACCTACGGGTTATTATCCGAACAACTACATGAATCCCAGGAATGAATATCTCAAAATCGTTAAAACATCGTTGTCTCTTTTTCTGAAGGACCACTGGACTATCATGTTTCAATTGGAATCTTAATAAATTGAAACAGAAAGCATATATTTGGAACTTGAGTTCATCAATGCTATATTTCTTGGTTGAAGTGAATAAATGAAGCAATATGTTCCATATTTCAGCCAAGCACCAGCTATGTACCTGAAATAGTTAATCACTTATCTAGTCATTCACTATTTTACAATCCTTTAATTCTTTTTTACAGGTATGATGTTGATACATTTCTTTCCCACCGATTTCTTAGTTCCGGGGAAACTGTGAGTAGTTTTTACAATTAATCATCAGTTGGGTTTAAGTATTTTTCTCTGGATGGCTTCAGCTGTTGATTTGTGATGCTGGAAGCAATCATTCAGTTGCTTGTTTTTCTTTTAATTTTCGTCAACCTCTTATGTTCACTATTCAATTCATCCTAACAATCTTACTATATAGAAAGAGCCTTGTTTTACATAATGTGCCTTGTATATTGCCAAATTTATTCTTCATTTCATGAAGTTTATGTGCATTGCACGCACAAATTCACTAGTGATTACTGATTATAAAGGAACTACTTGTTTGTATCCACTTGAAGTGTGACATCTTTAATAATTGCAGGAAGTTCTTGTAAGATATGTTGGATTTGGAGCTGAGGAAGATGAATGGGTGGATGTACGAGATTCTGTGAGGGTGCGCTCTGTTGCTTTGGATCATTCAGAATGCCAAAAAGTAAAGGTTGGGGATCTAGTAGTCTGCTTCCAGGTATATTTTGACCTCTATATCAAGTTTTTGCATTTTATTCAAGCTTTATTCTTTCTGAACTCAGAGGTCATTATCAGAGTCTGCGCAAATACAATTAGATTTTCATTGGGAGGTTCAAGTGATACAGGACTTACGCGCTCTTCAGTCAGTTTACCTCATTTTCATATGAGGTCCTAAGATATAAAATTAACTGGTAGCAAACTTATGAAAAACCTAGTGGAAAATCGGACACTGAACCTATTTCACCTACAAAGACAACATAATTCAGGACCACACATTGTATAATTACATGTTTACATTCATCTATTAAATTGGAAGCTTAGCTACTTCAGATTTCAAGAAGTCATATTCTGGTGTATATTGCATGCACTCATATATATTTTCGGAATCAGGAGAAACAAGATCAAGCAAGATATTATGATGCTCATGTCCTAGATATTCAAAGGAGATGGCATGATATAAGAGGTTGCAGATGCCTTTTCTTGATTAAATATGACCATGATAGCACAGAGGTGAATACTGTCCCCCCCTTTTGTCATAAAGTTATCCCTGCACCACCTGATCTTTGTTTTTCATTTTGACAGGAAAGGGTCCGTTTGAGGAGGTTATGTTATCGGCCTACAGCAGTGGGAAAGCTGAAGCAAAAAGTAGATCCATGAAGATGCCCTCCTGACTTTACATTTCTAGCTTCAAAGGTTCAATATTGTGTGCCTTCTGCTATCTTCATATTTGCGTTCTTAGCTAAACTGATCTATGTCTGCGCCTGTCCGTGCCCTGTGCTCATATTTGTTCGAGTTGCTAGGCACAGTCGTTAACTAATGTTTTGAGGGTGCAGCTTTTGCTAACTTTTTATCTAGTTGATTTACTGAATTCTACAAGTAGTCTGGACTCTTCGCTTGTTGTTTGAAAACGAACTAACTCTACTTCGTTTGCAAAATAGTTTTAGTTTACTTCCTAGAATGCTGCTGCATTCTGAAAATTGATTGGGAAAATACGTGCCCAAGAATTTGAGACGAATGGTTGAAGGATTCCTATACCTAATTATGTTGATTGTTGTGCATCTCAGTCCTATTTGTTCAAACATTTGGGCAAGCTTTTTTTTTTGGGTTACTTTTTACTTTATTGTCATAATCAAACAATATTTGATTGAGCTTAGTGATGATAACTCATGTTAAATGGAATAAAAAGGGTATATATTCTCTCTCTCTCTCTCCCCTTTTCCCTTTCTTTGAATGTGAAACTGAGTATCTTTTGGTCTCTTCTCTCTATTCACAATTAGGATCCTTGGACTACATTGAAATAAATTAAGAGCATTTTAATAGGAAATTTTGAACATTCTTTTTACTAAAAGATTTTCTTGACCATCAAGATTGATCGATTTTTTTCTGGTTTCACATTTCAAAATCTATTTTTCATAATTGTGAATCTTGTTAGTAGGAGCTGATGGATTGTTTGGGTAGAGTCTAGCGTTTATATGTGTTATATAAATTTTATTAATAAAAAATTAAATAATAAATTGTGAATTAAAAAATAATAAAAATTTGGATAAACCAGTAATTTTATTCAAGGTTTTTCAATCAATATTTTTTATCCCATATTCTTATTTCATAAGAGCATCCACAGTGGTGGGATCTTAAAAATTTTAAGATCCCGCCACATGTGCGCCACATCAATAATTATTATCATTTTATATTTCATAAATATCCACATCAACATCCACTATCATTATTTTATTTATCCATTTTTTACTTTATACTATTTATGGGTCCCACTTGTCATAACAATTACTTAATATTATATACATATATATATATATTTGTTTTTTTGTTTAAATAGATAAATAATAAAATTGCTTAATGAAATTAAAACTAAACAATATAAATATTCAATATAAAAAATATATTTTATATTATAAATAAATAAAATCTAAAAATAAAAGAAAAAACAATTCAAATATTAATTAATTATAAATAAATAAAACATACTAGTAATAAATTAATTAAATTATAAATTATTAGTTTAATTAGATAAATAATAAAATTTGCTTAATGAAATTAAAACTAAACTATATAAATATTCAATATAAAAAAAAATATTTTATATTATAAATAAATAAATAAATAAAATCTAAAAACAAAAGAAATAAAAAACAATTCAATTATTAAAATAAATCAAAAAAGAAATAAAAAAGGTGGTGCGCGTGCCCACACACGGCTCTGGCGCGTGTAACGCACGCGCAAATCGCAGCCCGCGTGTGGTGCACGCGCGAGTGAGGCGGGGCCACAAAATTGTTAAGAATAAATAAGATCCCATTCTTCCACCATTCTCTCTCTTCCAAGTGTATAAATTGGGGTGAGCTGGGGATCTTAAAAATTTAAGATCCCCCATTGTATATGCCCTAAGAAACTCTAAACCCAAGTATTTTTTTTTATTAGGGTTTTTTTATCCTATAATTTTTTTTTGTCATGAAAATTTATCCCACAACTTGGGATAAAATTCAATAATAAAATAAAATTTGGGATAAAGAATCTTGATTGAAAATTCTAGGATAAAATTTATTGTCGAAATATAAACTTGGGAAAAAAATCCCAAATACTTAGATGATTACATTTGGATAAAATTTTGTAAAATGAAAATTTTTGGGATAAAATTGAATATTTTTTCTAAAAATTTTGGGTTTTTAGACCATCTAGACAAGCTAACCTGTTTAGAGTGGCTGCAATGAGAATGAATTCTCAGGTTCGAACCCAGGTGGAGTGGGTTTATATCATTGTGAGGTTTAAGTTTTGAATGAATTGGCAAATCTGGGTTTCAATTACAGAAGTTGGGTTTATACAATTTTGTGGGTCCATCTTGTCGGCCACCCAAGCTACATCCAATTTTATTTTTCAATTTAATTTGTTCATTCATTTTTATTTTTAAATATTACATTTCATTTTATTAATATAATATAATATTTTCATTTACTTAATTAATTAACATGTATCAGCCATTTACCACATTTAAGTATTTTTTTACTCTAAATATTTTAATGTTATATATATCTATATAGGGAGCGGATCAGGTAAGAAAAAGTTCTCTGTGAGAAAAAAGAATGAATCATATCCATCAGATTTTAATAAATCAATGGTTGATATAAAATCAAGCAACAAAACAAACACAATCAAGCAACACAATAATCAAGCAACAACTAAAAGACAATCAAGCAATTGCTTGATTGTGTTTTAATTGTTGCTTGATTGCATATCAACCATTGATTTATTTAGATCTAATGGATAAAATTTATTCTTTTTTCTCACATGAGGATTTTTTCTCACATGATCCCTCCTCTATATATATATATAGGGAGCGGATCCAGTGAGAAAACTCTTAACGTGAGAAAGTGAGAAAGATGCTTGATTGCATTCACGACATTGCTTGATTGTATTCAGGTCGTTGCTTGATTGCAATGTTGCTTGATTGTGCTTTAGTTGTTGCTTGATTATTTTGTTGCTTGATTGCATTTTAGTTGTTGCTTGATTCAATATCAACCATTGATTTTTTCAGATCTGATGGACATGATTTATTCTTTTTTCTTACATGATGATTTTTTTTTACATGATCCCTCTTCTATATATATATATAGGGAGCGGATCAGTAAGAAAAAGTCTATGTGAGAAAAAAGAATGAATCATATCCATCATATCTTAATAAATCAATGGTTGATATAAAATCAAGCAACAAATCAAACACAATCAAGCAACACAATAATCAAGCAACAACTAAAACACAATCAAGCAATTGCTTGATTTTGCTTTAATTGTTGCTTGATTGCATATCAACCATTAATTTATTTAGATCTAATGGATATGATTTATTATTTTTTCTTATTGGAGGATTTTTTTCTCACATGATCCCTCCTCTATATATATATATATATATATAACACTAATTATGTTTTGATTTCACTATTTCAAAATAGTTAAATTCCCACTCTCTCACTTTCATTTAACTATGTGTTTATATATATCTTTATATACGTGATTTTACATAATCGTATTAAATTGGAGAATTTGAAAATTTATTATTTTCATTAATATAAGTATAGAAATAATAAAAATAATATTATATATGTGAATATGTGGGTTCATGTTAAAGTTGTATTGTAGGTTTAATGTTGTAAGAATAAGTTTAACAAGTTAATAAATTCTAATTTTTGACGTGGCACGCAGTGTTAAAAGTTGGATGTATGGGTGCATGATTGCAACCACCTTATGCGCCAAATAGTTCAATATGCCTAAGGCTACCCCATTCACAACCTATGGGATTAAGTAATCACTAAAAGATATATATAAAAAAATATTCGGAAAATGAAATGACTTTGGAGTGATAGGTAATTCTCACCTTTTCTAGAGTTATGATGAACCATCCAATCATTTGCTGCCGTTTGACAGACATCTGATTGGATGATTAAATTTTATAGATAATAAATTTATATAGTTAATATTATGTATAGCGAGTAATTGAAAAAATAAAAATAATATATATCAAAGTTCATATTTTTTCTCTATAAATAGAGCTTAAAATTGAAATGTTTCCACACCAATATAAAACTTTTTAAAACTTAAGAAAAATATAAATTTAAAATTTAAAATATAATTAATAACTATATAGATATATATATTTGTAAAAAGTAAAGTAAAAGATAAATTATTGATGGGAGTAGAAATTAGATAGAGTTGTGGGTTGTATATGTGAAGGTGAGAAAAATTAATATTTAATTGAAATTTGGGTTGGGTTTGGGGTTATGAATGGAGATAATTTAATTGAGGTTGAATTTTATAGTTTTTGGATCCATGGTCGTGTAGCATATAAGTGGCCACTTAAATTTATTATTTTGCAATAATATTTTTTTGATAATAATTTAGATTCGCATACATATGTTTCCATAAAATTTCAAACAGTTGACTTCTTAATTATAAATAAAATTAGTATTTTATTCGTGTGTTGTATGAACTATTATATTAAATATTATTAAAAATATTATATTTTAAGTTTTAAGAGACAACTAAGTCTATTGAAGTAGTAAATTTATTCTAATATGTTGTGGTATCATAATACAAAAGAGTACAACTATATCGTAAATTAATTCAGAATTTTTTTCTTATTCTTTCAATTTACTTATCTTGATTTCGAAACATATTTGAAAAGTAATTGAATTCTACGATAAACATATTCTATTTTACTCTTTCTTTAAATCACTTTTATAAATTAACTTTAAATTCTTTTTTAATTTTCTCCTCATCTCAACAGTGCTCCTAATTTATTGATCACTTTCTAAATTAGTTTTCACAATACTTTCTTTAAAGTTTGAATGAACCATTTTTTATTTTAGATAAGAAATCTTTTATTTTTCAAGGAAGATTTTTTTTGAACAATTTAGTTACATAAATTTAAATAATCTTAAATAGAAAAACTCGCAGTGTGGTGAAAAAATGTCAAAATTCATTGTAGTTCAATTCATTTATTTTGATTTCAAGTTTGTGAAATCTTTTTCTGAAATGTAAAAATGTTTACATGATGATTTCATTTCAAGTGAGCCTTGAAATTTGGATGAATTGCAACCACAGAAGAAATAATCATGATTTTCTGTAGATTCATTGAAAATTTGTGAAATAAAATAAATACAGAGAATATAAATTTTTTTGAACAGTTTAGTTACATAAATTAATACAATCTTAGAGAGAAAGACTAACAGAAAAAAGTGTAGAAATTACTTATCTTTTTGCTTAAATGTAAGAATGCTTTCATAATGATTTTATGTGGGACTTGAAAATTGGATGAATTGGATCCACAAATAATTTATCATCATGTGTTTATGTAGATTCAAATAAAAATATTGAAATAAAAGAAAATACATAAAATGTAAACATTATAGAATAAAATGAGATGTGTTTGTCGAACTTTTGTTGTTTTTGTGCATATAAATTAAGTTTGCACGGTTTACCCATGTTTGTGGTGACTTGCATATGAAGCGTTTGATTTTAATAAACCAATATATGTCACATTCAAGTGTAAATATTATATATATAATAGTTATGTGTTTGATAGATATGATAAAGGATATAAGTTTTCAACCTAATGTACCCATGCTTTATATTTTTAACATAAATTAATAAATTATAATATAAATAAAATAAAAAATAAATTGGTGTACCCATGGTTTATATTTTTAATATATAGATAATACTAATTTTAAGTAACATAAACAGTCAAACTCATTGATAACTCTCGTAAAGAGTTTTTATTTTTGCTTTAAATTAGTTAAATGTGTTTCAAAATAGTCTTGTTTCATAGGATAATTAGGATTTAGGAAAATGTAGGTAAATTAGTGAAGGTGACTAGTTTATACTTAATTGTTTGTATTTCATGTTATTTGTGAGTTTTTGTATATGAATTGTTCAAGTATTGTCACAGGTTTTATTATGCTGAAGCATAGCAAAGGCATGATAGAAGGAAGCAATGTCGCAGCATGGTTCAAGTACTGAAAGAAACAAATCTGGGACCACAGCAGACAAGATCCTCGCACTCTTCAGATTCTGTCCCAAAAGCTGGACAAGTGTTAACCAGGGAAGCCGTCAGAATTGGAAGGCAAATCCGAGAGCCACGTGTAGAGCAGAGATGCAACAGAACTGAAAAGAGGCGATATTTTGGAAAATTAAAGGAGTACAAGGAAGATATCAATCAGACAATGCACACACGAACGATCAAGCAAGGGAGTGAGTGCAAGGAGAAAAAGGAGTTCGTGCGAAGTGAAGCTGGAACTGTGGACATTCAGGCTCAGTTTTAGATATATTTCAGTTTTAAGAATATATTTTGTGTAGAGAATGGTTAGAGATATGAACTTGGATGCCATTTTCTATTTATTACCTTTAAGCATGAGTTAAACTCTTAATGCTTGGGTTGTTGACTGGTTTCCCTACTTGAATATATGCTAGAGTTGTTCTTATTTCAACTTCTGGTGTTTGATCTTGATTTTGGGTTTTTTTTTATTCTCTAAACACGACAGTGGCCGAGAATATATCACCTAGGGAGACCGAAAGGAGAACTAGGCTTAGGAAATCTTGATCAATCTTAAGTTCTTGTGTAGAAATATAAGGAATTTGAGACTTGTGAAGCCCCTGTTTTGAATAGTGTATTTAACGGTTAGCTCTATCATAGACATATGGAGATTAACAAGAAAATGCAGAACTAGTAATGTGACAACATGCTAGGCAGAAAAGAGTGAGGTAACAAGAACCAGAAGTGATGTCTGAACCATGCTGCAACATAAAGGAACGTGGATAAACAACAATTAGCAACCTAAGTGTGTTTCCTTGATTTGATTAACCCGTATTTCTGAAGCTTTTATGATTATAATTTGGGAAGAGCAATTGTTACTTGTCTTGGCATTACTTGGTTTCATTTTATATGCTTATTTGCAGTTTTAGTTAGGAATCTACACTCAAACTTTATTTTACAAGAAATATAATGTGCACGACTTACTTTCGCTCCCTTGGGTTCGATATCTGGACTTTGATATGTATTACTTATTAGGACATATGTGCACTTGCGTATTAATTACATTAGCTACTAGCACAACAACAAATTTTTGGCGCCGTTGCCGGGGAGTGATTGATATTAAGTATGAATGTTATTATATTGTTTGATTTTGCATGCATATTTAGTTGACTGAAGTTATTGGAAACTAAACCTTTTCTGTTATTGTAGGGATGCTAGCTGTGCATGAGTGAGGCAGTTGAACAAGAACTATTCCCATTTGACCCAGAAATCGAATGAACATTCAGAAGAAACAGGAGAAAACAGAAAAATAAGAGAATGGCTGCTACAGTTCCACCTGGTGGTGGAAATGGAGAAGGGGATCCAGATAATGTGGTAGCTCTGGTTGATGACAAGAACAAAATTAGCAGGCAATATATAGCCCCACGACTAGGTGAATTTGATCCTGGAGTTGTTAGACCAGCAGTGGAGGTACAACATTTTGAACTAAAGCCTGTTATGTTTCAGATGCTACAGAGTTTAGGACAGTTTGGGGGGATGGCTACTGAGCATCCTCATTTACATCTGCGGTCATTTTTAGAGGTCTGTGATAATTTCAAGTTACAGGGAGTAACTCCATAGGCTTTGAGAATGAGACTGTTTCCCTTTTCTTTAAGGGACAGTGCTAAGACCTGGTTGACTAATCTTCCACCAGGGTCTGTCACAACATCGAACAAACTAGCTGAGACATTTCTGATGAAATATTTCCCTCCAACTAGAAATGCTAGATGTAGAAGCTCTATCATGTCTTTCAGGCAGGAGGATGAATCTGTGAGTGAAGCTTGGGAGAGGTTTAAGGAATTTCTCAGAAGATGTACTAACCGTGGAATCTCATACTATATTCAAATTGAGACTTTCTACAATGGTCTGAGTGGAAATTCAAGAATGGTTGCTGATGCTTATGGTGGAGGAGCATTGTTAGACAAAACTAACAATGAAGCTTGTGAGATTTTGGACAAGATTGCTGCAAATAACTATTATTGGTCAAACTCAAGAGCTGCAACAATTACTACTCAAAAGGTAGCTGGTATTTTGGAAAATGATCACCTCTTACTGCTTTGACAACACAAATGGAAGCTCTGGGAGCAACCATGAAAAACATAGAGAAGAATACTAGCCAAGCTATGGTTACTGCAGCACCTACAGAAGCTGCAATGGCTATGAGTTGTATTTACTGTGGAGAGGCACGTCAATTTGAGGATTGCCCATCAAATCCAGCTTCAATCTGTTACATGGGAAACGAGAATCAACACCATCAGAGCAACAATCCATATTCAAATACTTATAACATTGGATGGAGAAATCATCCCAATTTCTCCTGGTCTGGACAAGGAAACCATAATAATGTAGCAAAGGAACAACATTATAAAAAATAAGGCTACAATCAACAGGGACATAATCAGCAACAAAGTTTGGAGGGACCACCTCCTAAGCAAGAGAAAACCATGGAAGAAATGATGAAGGAATTTATGACCCAGAATAAAGTGCGCTTAAAGAGTCAGGATGCTCTTATTCAGAGTCAAGCATCTTCCCTAAGGAACCTAGAGGTGCAGATGGGACAGTTAGCCAATGAACTGAGAAGCAGGGCACATGGCACCTTACCTAGAAATACTGAGAATCCACTTAGAGGAAAAGAGCAATGTAAGGTTGTCACATTAAGAACTGAGAAACAATTTGAAGAAAGAAGAACTGCACATCAAGAGATTGGAGAAGGGTCATCCTCAGGAACTACAACAGATAAGGAGAAGCCTTTGAAAGAGAAGTTAGTTGAGAATGAAGATGTGAGTCCTGAGATAGTGGTTGAAAAAGATCCTGTGGAAAATGTGGTGGAAAACTCTGAGGGAAATGTAGCTAAGGCAAAGTGAAAATCTAGATTAGAGGAATATGATTATGTACCACCTCCACCCTATCCAGTCAAATTCAAGAAGCAAAAAAGAAGAAGAGCAGTTCAAGAAATTTTTGGAAATGTGGAAACAAATTCACATCAATGTTCCATTGGTAGAGGCACTTGAACAGATGCCTACTTATGTGAAATTCTTAAAAGACATCTTGTCAAAGAAGAAGATATTGAAGGAGTTTGAAACAGTCTCACTTTTTGAGGAAGTAAGTTGGCCTCTGAGAAGACAAATTCCAGCCAAGCTGAAGGATCCAGGAAGTTTTACCATTCCTTGTTCTATTGGAGGCAGAGATGTGGGCAGAGCCTTGTGTGACTTAGAAGCTAGTGTGAATCTGATGCCACTATCAACATTTCAGAAGTTGGGCATTGGAGGAGCCAGACCAACAACTATATATCGGCAACTGGCTGATAGATCCATAGTACACCCTGAAGGAAAAATTGAGGATGTGCTTGTAAGGGTGGACAAATCCATATTTCCTGCATATTTTATTATACCGGATTATGAAGCAGACAAAGAGGTGCCTATCATTTTGGGGAGACATTTCCTTGCTACAGAGAGGACTCTTATTGATGTAGAGAAAGGAGAGTTAATTATGAGAGTACATGATGAACAAGCTACTTTTAACTTGTTCAATGCCAAGAAAGTCCCTGATGATTCGAAGGGTTGCTTCTCTGTTGGAGTTCTGGAATCAACATAGAAGAATTTATACAAGAGAACCATTCTGGAAAGAATCTTGACAATGAAGAGTTACCTGGTGATGCTATAGCATGGGTAGAGCAAGGACGAAAGTTTGGGGGAGTTGGGCAACCTTTTGAGCCATTGGATTTGTTATCTAGGGAGATGAAGGAATCCAAGCCTTCTTTGGAAGAACCCCCAGAACTGGTCTTAAAGCCTCTGCCTACCCATTTAAAATATGCTTATCTGGGTGAATCAGATACATTGTCAATTATTATTGCAGCAAATTTAAAGGTAGAGAATGAGCAGAGTTTGTTAGAACTGCTTAAAAGGCATAAACAAGCAATAGGGTGGACTATATCTGACATTAAGGGAATAACCTACAGTTTGTATGCACAAAATCCTGATAGAAGAAAGGAGTAAGAATTCCATTCAACCACAGAGGAGGTTGAATCCTAACATGAAGGAAGTGGCGAAAAAGGAAGTCATCAAGTGGTTGGATGCATGGATTATCTTTCCTGTTTTTGATAGTTCTTGGGTGAGTCCAGTACAGTGTGTCCCAAAGAAGGGAGGAGTTACAGTAGTCCATAATGAGAACAATGACATGATCACAACTAGGACTGTGACAGGATGGATAATTTGCATTAACTACAGAAAGCTAAATGATGCAACAAAGAAGGATCACTTTCCTTTGCCATTTGTTGATCAGATACTAGACAAATTTCCTGGACAAGAATTCTATTGCTTCTTGGATGGGTATTCAGGATATCACCATATTGCAATAGCTCCAGAACATCAGAGCCTAACAACTTTTACATGTCCTTAGGGGACATTTGCTTTTAGAAGAATGCCCTTTGGACTATGCAATGCTCCAGCATTGTATGATTGCTATATTCTCAGAGATGATAGACAATAAGTTAGAGATTTTCATGGATGACTTCTCAGTATTTGGAGAAAATTTTGAAGCATGCTTGAGTAATCTTGCGAAAGTCCTTAAACTTTGTGAGAAATCATAGTTGGTGCTGAACTGGGAAAAATGTTGTTTCAAGGTACAACAGGGTATTGTTTTAGGGCATAAAATTTCAAAAGCTGGGATGGAAGTTGATCTAGCCAAGATTGAGGTCATAGACAAAATGGCCACACCAAACTCAATTAAGGCAATCAGAAGCTTTCTCGGGCATGCAGGATTTTATAGAAGATTTATAAAAGACTTCTCCAAGATAGCTAAGCCTCTTTCTAAATTATTAGAGAAAGAGAAGTTTGATTTTTCCCCACAGTGTGAGGAGGCTTTTCTAAAGTTGAAGTCTGCTCTTGTGTCTGCACCAGTGATGCAACCTCCAGATTGGAGTTCTCCATTTGAGCTGATGTGTGATGCCAGCAATTATGCATTGGGAGTTGCTTTAGGGCAGAGGAAAGACAACATTTTCAGAGTAATTTACTATGCAGACAGAACCCTTGATGGAGCTCAAAGAAATTACACAACTACAGAGAAAAAACTATTAGCTGTGGTATTTGCCTTTGACAAGTTCAGATCTTACTTGGTCGGTTCTAAGGTGATTGTATATATAGACCATTCAACAATAAATTACTTGATGGCAAAGAAGGTTGCCAAACCAAGGTTAAGAAGATGGATATTGCTATTACAAGAATTTGACATGGAAATTAAGGATAAAAAGGGGACTGAGAACCAGGTGGCAGATCATCTTTCAAGACTCAAAAACCCTTACGGAGAAGAGACTAATGAGCAAGTCAATGATAGATTTCCATATGAGCAGCTGATGAGTTGTGAAGAAGAAGCTCCATGGTATGCAGACATAGCCAATTACTTGGCAACTGGAAGGAAACCTTATGGGATGAGTGGTTAGCAATTGAAAAGGTTCCTTCATGACACGAAATACTTCTACTGGGATGACCCAACCTTGTACAAGTTAGGATCAGATCAACTTTTCAAGAGGTGCGTACCAAAGAGAGATGTGCAGACAATCCTAGCAGAATGTCATGCTGCAGCATACGGGGGGCATTATGGTGGACAGAGAACTGCAACAAAAGTGCTTCAGTCAGGTTTCTTTTGGCCTTCAATTTTTAAAGATGCTTATTTGTTTGTGAAGAACTGTGATAGATGCCAAAGGGTAGGAAATTTGCCTACCAAGAATGCAATGCCCTTAAACAACATTGTTGATGTGGAGTTGTTTGGGCAACCAGGAAGTTGAATTTAGATCCCCAGGTCAGTGGAGCAAAAAGGTTGCTGCAATTGAATGAGCTAGATGAAATGAGGCTGCAGTCATATGAAAATGCCAAGCTATATAAGGAAAGAGTAAAGAAATGGCATGATAGCAAAATTTAAAATAGGAAGATTGAAGAAGGACAGAGGGTGCTTTTGTTTAACTCTAGGCTGAGATTATTTCTAGGAAAGTTAAAGTCTCATTGGTCAGGACCTTTTACAGTGGTCAAGGTTTATCCACATGGAGCAGTGGATCTTCGGGATTAAAATACTGGGGGAACATTTAAAGTAAATGGAGCTAGAGTGAAGCACTATTATGGTGGAAGCATAGAGAGAGAGAGAGAAGGCTTCCATCCACATGGAAGAGCATTAGATAAAAGAACTCCTGAGCCAATTGGATGATCCAGTGAAGATATGCTTGTCTTGGTTCAGGGAGAAGTCTCTTTCAATTTATTGCAGTTTTCTTTTATTTAATTTTCATCAGTTCTTAGTTAATTTCTTTTTCTTTGCTGCAGCATGTTTTTAATACTATGGGTTAGTTAAATTTCATGCATTAGGGTAACTCTAGATTTTTGTTTCTTGTTTTAGAACTTTAGAGTATAATTGATTATGAATTTGTGAAGGAAAAAAGAGAAATTACCTTCGGAAATTAATTTAGGTAATTTCTTTTGGCAGGATAGGCACGTGGAAGGCAACCAACTGCTGAAAACTACACGCTGACGTCATCCGAGGCAGAGTTGCCTTTTTGCATGTTTTCTTGTGGTGGTTAAAATTTGAGTTTTATAACGTGTCTTTTCAAAGGAATCCGAAGAGTTTCTTACTATTTCTATATATTAAACAAACCTGTTAATTATATCTGCAACCAAAAGCAAATTACCTTGTTAAGAATTCGTGGGAGAAAGGAAAAGCAGAAAGAGATTTTAAGAGGTTGAAGAATTAAATAAAAACTGTAAGTATCTCTTCTTTTCCATTGCTCTTTTGGCATCTTGGTCTGGATTTTGAAGTAAATATGGAGGAATGTTCGGCATGCGGTAATAAAGAATTTATGATTTTGCAAATTTTTTTTTTGATAAACTGCATTTTTCTAAAGATGGTTATGTATATTTCATGTCTGGAAAGCATGTGGGGTACAAATTTATGATGGGTAGTTGATATCTAGGGTGAGAATGAATTATGCAACACGCATGCGAGAGTTTGATAGGGTGCTGTCTGGGTGGTGTGGAATCTCTAATTCGAGTGAGGAAATTTACTTCAACCCATGATTTTTCTTGAGTCTGCGAACCAAACTTTATGAACATCATTTTGAAGCATAAAGTTTGGGGGAGGGTATTTTTTCTGCCGCAGAAATTTGTAGTGAGAAAGGTTTAATGTGTGAATAGGTTCAAGGGTCTCTGTTAACTATGAATGTGAATTTATTTTCTTCTGTTATCTTACTTGGGCAAATTGCAGAGATACCAGAGATGAAGACTAAAAACCCTGGAAAGAGAAGGCCTGGAATGGCTGACGAGAGCCCTGAACCAAGTCCAAAGAGGGGAAGGAAAAATCACTCCAAGGCTAACTCGAAGAAATGGGGTATTGTAGCTAATGTGAAGAAACCTACGAAAGCATTGAGGAGATTAGATCGTACCGATGTGGCTATTATGGCCAAGAGGGATGCCAAGCCTCCTAAAACAAGTGAGGAGAACCCTATCGAGATCCCAGAGGGGGCCCCATCGGCTATAAAAAAGGGTACTCAGTCGGAGAAGCCAAAGAAAGGTAAGAAAGATTCTCTGCAGAAACTTTGGGAGGCGGCCAAACAAATTGATGCTGAGGAGAAGAAGGAGAAAGCAGTGGAGACTAAGAAGCCCACATCATCATCTTCAGGTTCGAAGAAGGAAAAGCCAACTCCAATCAAGGAAGTTCCAGAAAAGCCAACACATAAATCCCAGCCCAAGAAGACAACTACTCAGACCAAAGAGACCAGACATAAAAAGATTGAAGACAAAAAGCAGGAAGAAGAAAATGATTCTGAAGGTGAGGAGAACACAGAGGAATCAGAAGAAGAATCAAGTCAAGAGAATGAAGAGGATGAACAAATATTAGAAGAGACAGAGCATCAGAAGGGACAGAGCATGAAGCGGAATCAGAAGCTGAGCAGGAGTCTGAAAAAGAGGAAGATGTTGCGGCATCTGAAGAGCATGAAGCAGAAGATAAATAAAAAAAATCTACGGATCAAGGAGAAGAGCTAAATGAATAAGAAAGCAATCCTATGGAAGATGAGAAGGAACTAAAACAACCAGAAAAGAAAACAAACAAGAGGAAAAGGAAGGAAGAGATACTAGCAAGTGAGCAGGAGGAAATCCCAAAACTGGTAGGAGGATGAAAGTAATTGCTGTGAAAGAGGGTGAGCCATCTACCAAGCCAAAGAGAGGCTGAAAGCCTAATCAGAAAGAGCAAACTAAGGAATGCAAGAAGAAGGTAGGAGAAGAGGGGGACCTGACCCCAGATGAAATTGACAACTTGCCTAAATTTTCATCCAAGTTACACAAGGAAAGGATGAAAATTATAATAGATTGACAACTGTTGATCGAGAGGGGTTTCAAGAACCTGAAGGTGCTGCCTGAAGTCGTAGTAAAGCAGATTGAACAGCAAGGATGGGAAATTTTTGTAATTCCACCACCTCCTTTGGTTATTGCCTTAGTCGAGGAATTTTATGCGAATTGCGAGCAGACATCCACCAGGGAGTTTGAGATAGTCTCAATTGTCAGAGGGAAAGAGGTGCAACTGAATCCAGAAGCAATTCATGAGGTGTTTGGGACACATGCACTTGATTCTGATGAATTTATGGAGTTGTGCTCGGCACCTACGAAGGAGCAACTTGATGAAGCTTTACAATTGGTAGGGATGCCTAGAGCCAGATGGAATGATGATGCTAAGGACAACAAGTACGTGGTTTCCAAATTTCTGCACGCAGAGGCAAATCTATGGTTGCAATTTTTGAAGAATATGATCAGTTTAACCATGCACAATACAAATATAAGCCATGATAGGATCCTTATGATTGCAGCTATCCTGAAAGGTGACCCGATCGACTTTGCTCCCTTTGTGGTTGATGCAGTTGGTTACTCAGCCTCCAAAGAGCGAGGACCACTCTTTTGTCATTCCCTGATCTCTGAACTCTGCAAGAATTCAGGAGTTCCATTCCACAGTGATGAGTCGTGCAAGGTCGTACAAAGCTTCTTTAATGTGGAGTACCGCGCTAGAGGCACGAGAACTTGCAAAAGAAAGATGGAATATGATCCTTTTCTGCTAATAACAATTCTGTGCAGGAACTGCAGGGAGAAATGCAGGAAATCAAAGAACCACAATCCACACTGCTGAAGGAGTTTGGAGACCTGCAGACGATGTTGTTGGAGATGCAGTTCCATAATGAAGAATTGCTGAAGGAGATGAAGAGTGTGAAAGCCAAGAATGAGGAGCCTGTTGTTGGAAAGAAGAAGAAGAAGTCAGCTTAAGGGATGTGGTCAACTTTGAACCTTTTCTAAAAAAACTATGTTTTAGTGTTTTCTTTTGATTTGATGTTTGGGTGATTATGTTGAAACCGTAATTTAGGATTGTTGGTTTTTTTGTGTTTAAGTTTTGAGTGAAGTGTTTTAGTATGGTGTGAATGGAGGTGTAGGGTGGTGTTTAATGAAATATCAATATTAGGTCTATTATCCTGTCTCGAGCTTAATGATATGGGTGTGTGTGTACTCTCTTGCTTGAAGTTTCATGAGTGACGATCATTTTGATTGGGAGTCAGCCCCCAAAATTGTTAAGTTTAATCTTAGGATTGTGACCTAGCTTGTGGCATAAAGTCTTGTGGTTGTCTTATTTTCTAAAACTTGATACGCTACATGCATGCTCTAGCTTAGCCGATACTTTAATTTTATTTGAAGAAAAAAATGTGAGGTGTCACTTATCTAAAAATGTTAGCATGCTTAAGGCGAAATTACAATGAGTATTGCACTAAGAGATTATTTAGGCCATCTTTTCATCTTTGTGCTTGCAGAAGTTTCTTTCGTTTTACTTCATTTACCCTTGCACCTTGGTTTGAGCTTGGAGCCTTTTGTTTGAATTAAACCATAAAGGATGTGAGCCGACTGTCCATACACTAACCTAAATTAAGAGGCAGGTTTACTTAGGTTTTTTGCACCTAGAAAATAGAAAATTATGTCAAGATAGAACTGAGAATAGCCTGAATGTACAAAATTCTCTTGCCTATTTGGAAATAAACAATGTTGTAGCATTTGAGTAGCATGTTTACATTATATAAAAAAAAGTAGATGGAAATGGAGATGTTTGAGTTGTTCCTTTGTAGGTTCAATAAGATGAATTTTAGGTGCAAGACCGAAAGAATGCCTCCTTGGTTCTTTAGTCACTTTGTCCATAATTTCCCTACCTTAGCCACAGCCTTACATTAGAAGCTTTCAAACACCTTTTGATCTAAGTGCAATACAAGTTCCATTAGTGGTGAGCATGCTAATGTTTAGAGATAGTAAAAACAGTGACATTGATGATCATTCGATTTGAAATGGAAGTTAAGTCTAAGCTTGAGGAGCATGTTAGCTATCATGTTGAAATGTTTTTAGACTTTGGCTTACAAGCTAGGATCGAAATGTTTTGATTAAACTTGTAAGATTGATGTGGTTGAAGCTTGATCAATTGTGAGTCACTTATGAAACTTTTCCTTTTGATTTCATTGGTGTTGGCTGAAAGTTTCTAGACAGGAATATGTAAATTAAGTCATTTTATTCTTTTGAGTCTTTGTTACTTGAGGACAAGCAACATCTGAAGTTTGGGGGAGTGATAACTCTCATAAAAAGTTATTATTTTTGCTTTAAATTAGTTAAATGTGTTTCAAAATACTCTTGTTTCATAGGATAATTAGGAAAATATAGGTAAATTAGTGAAGGTGTCTAGTTTATGCTTAATTGTTTGTGTTTCATGTTATTTGTGAGTTTTTGTATAGGAATTGTTCAAGTATTGTCATAGGTTTTATTATGCTGAAGCATCGCAAAAGCATAATAGAAGGAAGCAATATCGCAGCATGGGAATAACATGGTTCTGATGGGTTTTGTATACTGAAAGCATTTATTATAATGAGTATACGACGGTTTATTTCTCCTATCTGTTAACAATCTTACATGTATGTAACAATGGTATCCTCTTGTCTCACCGATAGGGACGATCATATGACGTGTTGTAGATCGCAGAAGACAGTATGATCACTTGACCTAGTGAGACATAAACCAGATCACAGCAGAGACAGCGTACGAGGATACATCTGTCCGAATGGCTGCGACATTTGAAGGGATTCGTGAACTGAATCACAAAGTCCGTTTGCCAAGGATCGTTAATTGGAATATAAAAAATAAATTGCTATGCCTATGAACAATCCTAGCATGCTCCTATATTATTATACATAAGAAGGTTTATGTGGAATACCTGGATCGATGAACTCTGAAGAACGCGTGCGCGGAGATCCCCTTTGATCCTTCCCACGCACAAAGATTTAATTTCCTAACAGATTGAGGAAATAAATCTATGAAAATAATAATATTATTTTCGAAAATAAAGAGGAGAGAGAAGAAGAAAAATCCTCCTGATTTGATCTTCTGATCTGTATCCCAACTCGATCTGAAAATCCGGTGAAGATTCTCTATCAGATCCCTTGCCCGGTTGAGAAGCAGAATTTCCTCCTCGTTCTCAGATCTTAGTCGATCACCACAGCTCCCAAATTCTAGTTTGCTGTGTGCAACTTATGATCTTGTGGTGTGTTGAGATCTGAGGAACTGAGGCCTATTTATAGGAAATTATTGGACTCCTATTGGGCTTGAGTTTCATGGGCCAGACCAGGGACCAAAATGCAAATATCAAATAAGGCCTATCAATTAATTAATTCCCATATTCAACCCAGAATATAATTAATTAATTAATATTAATTCATTCCACCAGAGAATCAATACTGTCCTACCTATTTGCTACCATGTTTTGAGGTACGGGTTGCATGGGCTCGGTATATCCCCACATTTTACAGACATTCGTTAATTAATTTAAGCTCTAACAAGCTATTTAATTAATTAACATCTTATATTCCTGAATCAATCTACTCAAACCTTTTCACTTATGCTTGAACTTAATCAGCCTGCAGGATTTAGCATAACGAACCTTTTGAGCTGTTCAGGGAATGTCACCATCCTATACTGGATGTGGTTACCTAGTTCCAGTACCAGACAGTCATACACAAACTGCTATTACCCAAGATACAGATATACAAGCTCAACTAGAGCCTTTCACTGCAACTCAAAGTAATACACAATCTGCATATACTTCTGTACCTTCATTTAGGCTTAAGATCTCGTCAAGCCATAGAGATCTAGATTCTTTTAATGTCAGATAAAAGAATCGATCTCGACTTAGGTCCTTATCAATGTGTGCCCCACACCAGCATACCAAG
>JAPKLW010000446.1:391892-440071 GCA_026898455.1 Plectranthus barbatus
CCCAGTATATTAACCAATCGACCTTGTACATAATATACCAATCATAAGGCTTTCAGTATATAAATCCATCAACATTGTCGGAATAAGTAGTCTGTCTTGGTTACTTGACATGCTGGTACGCAGGGGTGGCGTATTGATGGACCGCAGTGAGATGTATTCGTCTGTCTGACATCAGCGAATACAAGATCTCGTTAATGATTGAGTCCAAACCCTAACGAAGGTTCAGGGGTTTGCACGGGTTGACTGTTGCTTTGACTTGCCATGGTGGAGAGCCTGAGTAACGTGCTCGTATATACGCATCTTGGGTAACAGTAGTTCGTGTAGTACCGCCTGAGACTGGGTTTAGGTAACCATATCCGAGTAATAGGATGGGGACATTCCCTGAGGAGCTCAATAACATTCATCGTGCCAAAGTCCTGCAGGCTGATTAAGTTCAGACACGAGTAATAAGGTTTGAGTGGTACTACTCAGGAATAATAAGATATTAATTAATTGTAGTTAGAGCTTGTCAGAAGCTCTGATTAATTAATGAATGTCCGGTAACCTTAAATATGGGGATTCTCAATTAATGCAGCCCGTTCTCATAACGTGGTAATAAAGGGGTAGGTCAATATTAATTCTGTGGTGAAAAAGAATTAATATTAATTAATTAATTGTGTCCTGGGTTGTGGACATGAGAATTAATTAATTATAGGCCCACTTTATTATTTGCATTAAGTCCCAGGTCTGGCCCAAGTAATATATGTTGAATGGAGCCTAGTAGCCCATTAGGGATAAAACCATAGGTCTATAAATAGACCCCTCTCTCTCTGAAACCCTAGCCACCTTCATAACATTCAAATCAGTTGAAACCCTAGGGAGAGAGAGTGTTGGGCGGCGCCAACTGTAGAGGGAGGAGAAGAGTTTTTCACCTCTGGCCTAAATCACAGATCTGTGGAATCCTCACCAGTAGCAGATCTGAACAGCATTGGGATGCAGATCTAAAGATCTAATCTGGAGAACCGATTTCCTTCTTTTCTCTTTTGTTTTCGATTTTAATCTAGAAATTAGATATCTAATTTCTGTTTTCGCAGATTAAATCGAATCGCGTGGTTGAATTGGAATTGGATATTCAAACGCGAAAGATCGGATCAGACTCTATGGAATAACGATAATTCCTTAATCCACAATTCTAAGAATTAAATTCATAGGAGCATGCTAGGTTTTCTTGTGAATTTAATTGTGTGCAATATCCATAAATTGGTCCGGTTCAATTGGTTTTTGTGATTCGGTTCACTGGAAAACCCTACAGGTTCAAGTACTGAAAGAAACAAATCTGGGACCACAACAGACAAGATCCTCGCACTTTTCAGATTCTATCCCAAAAGTTGGACAAGTGTCAACCAGGGAAGCCGTCATAATTGGAAGGCAGATTGGGGAGCTACGTGTAGAGAAGAGATGCAACATAACTGAAAAGAGGAGATATTTTGGAAAATAAAAGGAGTACAAGGAAGATATCAATCAGACAATACACACACGAACGATCAAGCAAGGGAGCGCGTGCAAGGAGAACAAGGAGTTCGTGCAAAGTGAAGCTGGAACTGTGGAGATTCAGGCTCAATTTTAGATTTATTTTAGTTTTAAGAATATATTTTTTGTAGAGAATGGTTAGAGATATGAACTTGGATGTCATTTTCTATTTATTACCTTTAAGCATGAGCTAAACTCTTAATTCTTGGGTTGTTGACTGGTTTCCCTACTTGAATATATACTAGAGCTGTTCTTATTTCAACTTCTGGTGTTTGATCTTGATTTTGGTTTGTTTGATATTATAAACACGACAGTTGCAGAGAATATATCACCTAGGGAGACCGAAAGGAGAACTAGGCTTAGGAAATCTTGATCAATCTTGAGTTCTTGTGTAGAAATATAAACAATTTGAGACTTGTGAAGCCCCTGTTTTGCTTAGTGTGTTTAACGGTCTATCATAGACATATGAAGATTAACATGAAAATTCAGAACTAGTAATGTGACAACATGCTAGGCAGAAAAGAATGAGGTAACAAGAACCAGAAGTGATGTCTGAACTATGCTGCAGCGTATAGGAACGTGGATAAACAACAATTAGCAACCCAAGTGTGTTTCCTTGATTTGATTAACCCGTATTTCTGAAGCTTTTATGATTATAATTTGGGAAGAGCAATTGTTACTTGTCTTGGCATTTGTTGGTTTCATTTTATATGCTTATTTGCACTTTTAGTTAGGAATCTACACTCAAACTTTATTTTTACAAGCAATATAATGTGCATGGCTTACTTTCGCTTCCTTGGGTTCGATATCTGGACTTTGATCTGTATTACTTGTTAGAACATACGTATTAATTACATTAGCTACTAGCACAACAACACTCATATACTCACATTTTATATATTTTAGCATAAAGTAAAAATAGTAATAAAATAAAACAGAAAAAATCTAACTGAAGTACCCACATTTTAAAAATTAACTTATGTCTATTTTTTTACAAATTTAAATTTAAAATTATAAAATAACATGTGATATTTAGTTATAATTTTATATATGAATTTCTATAATTATATATATAATTACGTTAATGAGTTTTTTATTGTTCGTTATAGTACATATTATACATAATTCAATATTTTAAATTATAAAAATTAATTAATTTCTACCAGATTACAAAAAATAATATATAAGTTATAAAAGATTATATAAATTATAGATATAAATAATAAATTTATTAATGTTATATCAATCTATCTTATTAATTTATTAAAATCATTATTACTATCTTGCGATTTTTGAAACATATGAATATAAAATAATTTTATTTGTAATCATCAATTAGGTTTGCATGTTATTGTATAAATTTAATTATAGCTTGATTACCGAGTTTATATAAATTATTGAAATATTGGTACAAAAAATAAAAAATCTTGTTGACAATTAATGAAGATAATTGTCTTTTATTATGAATTATAGAAATTGAAAATAAGACCGACTATATTTATTGTACAAAATTGATTATTATGATTTGTATTAATTAATAATTATTTAATTAATCATGATGTATTTAAATAAAATAAAACAATATTTTTATTTGATTGAATAATTATTCATATTTTTTTATTTTAAAATAATTGAAGAGATAATTTTTGTGTAAAATAAATAAAAATTTATATTTATATGTTAAGGATGAGATTTAAACACAAAACCTCTTAGATACATAGAAACTTAAAATTAGCACAATAAACCTACTCTACTACTTAGACATCTTTGACAAATTTTGCTTAAAAATATACATATACGTTTTTCTTTAGTTTTGGTGGTAACGGTTATTTTTCCACTACTTTGCTTTAATATATACTAGATTTACACCCGTGCGATGCACGAATTATATTTTTAATACTTAATTTAATTATATTAAAAATTATTATAAGGTATTTATGTATTTATGTATATATGTATGAGTATAGTTATAATATATTTTTTTCATATTATACATCCAACTATATAAATAAATTTGATAAAAACCAAACCAAATAAATAAAACACAATGCTTATATAAATAAGAATTTGAATTGAAAAATTAACATATCAAAAATTTATATTTATATTTTTTGTAAATAGAAAATAAGATAAAATATTGAAAATATATGGTTTATAAAAATGACACAAGATTTTGTTGAAATTGTTATTATTGTTTATCGAAATATATGTATATCTTATAATATAAAATATATCAAGTAAAATAAAATTTTTAAAAAATTGATATTATGTGATGATTTACACCCGCACAGCGAACGAATTAAATATATGATTTCTTATTTCTTTAATATTAAGATATAATTAACAGTGTTATATATTTTAACATTTTTTAGTGATTCTTTTAAATATATTTATTTTTCTTCATCAATATTGCATTTAATAAATTATTTTCTATATTATATGTCAAACTATAAAAATTAAATTTTAATAAAAAAAAGGAAGTATATGAAACACAAAATAATTATGTGATTTGATTTAATTATTATCACATAAAAGATATTATATTTTTGTTATTTTAAAAATAATAAATATAATTAATTACTGAAATATAATATTTTTTAAAAAAATTGATTTTGTTATATTTTCATTATTATTTATTGTATATCTATAATATAATATAAAAATAATAAATAAAATAATATAAAATTAATATTAAAAATCTTGGCGGGAACAGTTAATTTAGACTACTTTGTGTTAATATATACTAGTATTTCACCCGTGCATTGCACAAAAATATTATATTTTCTTGAAATATTTTTTATAAACTAAAATACAATTTTAACAAAATTGACGATTTTTCACTTTTAAATATTAAAGAATACAATTTCTTTAATTATAAAAATGAGGAGAAAAACACTTTTTAAGTCAAGACACAAATTTTCACATTTTTTTAATTAAGATGACACAATTATTAGAACGTGTATAAATATAATAATAATGAGAAAATTTTTTATAAAGAATTTGTGTTCATAATTTATGTGGGTGGGGGTGTCCCTCTCAATTACTCATCTTATGAGCAATTGATCATAGTAATGATTAACGAGAACGAATCTTATGTCGAAAGATTATAAATAATAGACACGTACAAATTGAATGCAATGATATTTAGAGTAGATAAATTTTAAGATATATAATTATATTCTTATTAAATCAATTATATCCTTATTTTTAAATTGTGAGGTGTTGGTCCCCGATCAGAGTTATGATATATGCAGCGGAAGTATTAATGTTTATCTTGCACGTGTCCTGCTAAGGTCTCGACTTAGCAAGTGTTTATCTAAATGTTTTAGCTCGTGTAATCGTTGGATTGATTGCAGTTTATACTACAACACTTGGTGTGTTGAGTCTCAAATGATTTAACAAGCAAACAAAATAGCATAGCAAAGTAGTAAATGACACAGGAATTTTTATAGTGGTTCGAACAATTGTTCTACGTCCACTCTCCAGTCATCTGACTGAAAATTTCACTAGAAGGCCTGATCTCTAACGTTGAGCAGCTCCTCCGTCTAGTCAGCGCGCACCTTCAAGCATCTTGATCTCCGATCTTCAACCAGTGCCGCTCCTTAGAGTGAGGACAAACCTCCCTTCTTCTTGGACGTCGACTGCTAAGAGTTTTATAGTTCTTCCCGGAACATATCCTTGTGTTGGCATAGCCCGTACGAATCACTCTTGTACCGCAATAGTAACTATTAGATTCTTTCTGGAATAGAGAGAATCCCAATGTTACCTTTTGAAGATAAACTTCACAGGTCTTCGAGCTTCTATTATGAAATCTTGTGGAAAGCTTCAATTAAGAACTTAGCTCGGATGAGTTAGCGTGACAGAGAGAATAAGTTTGATCTCTTTTGTTATCTTTTGTATATACGAAATCGCGAACCTTTGAATCACGTAAGGATGACACCTATTTATAGGTGAACATTCAAACAACTGTTTGAATCTTATCCGTTAGACTCAAAGGGAATGCTCGCCTATCAGCATGCTTCTTTTTTCTGCGGTGGACAGAGACTCTTCAAGTCCCTTCGTCTCTGATTGGCGTATCATCTATCTTTAGCCGTCTCTTGTCAGAACGGATCCTTTGTAGTTCTGAACCCCTTTTTTTTCTTCATGATGATTATTCCATCCTCTTGGTTGGTTGGATCTTCTCGTAACTTGTAATCCGTCTGATATTTGGCTTTGTGATCTTTCTCTTGATTGCTGATTGTCGTCTGCTAACTACTGTTACGCATCGGATGTTTCCGTAGGTTGCTAGAGCTCCTTCTCCAGCCTTCTCGTTGCTTCCTTCGCATCGCTGGCCGTTCTGATCTTCAGCAATTGGATGATTTTGTTGACTCCTTCAGCAAACTTGAACCTTTCTTTTTCTTAATCTATTACAACTCGAGCATGAATTCCTATACAGGACTTTTTACAATTGACTCGATACTGAGTTGCTATAGCTTTGATCCACCAAAACATATCAAACTATGATAATGAATTGGTTTACAGTAGAGGGGTCTAACAATATTCCTAACAATTTCCCCCTTTTTGGTGCGATCAAAGCCACTACCTTAAGCTTTAATTCTTGACTGATCATGGGAAAGATGATTACTGAGATTACACAAAAAATTTCTATCAATTCTATTCTCAGTGTCTTAACTCCCGTAGACTCAGCATTGTTCCTAAACATTCCCCCTTAATGTATCAAGGGTATTGCTCGATAAATAAGTCAATCAGGTAAATAACTTCAAGGTCATATTACCAAGTAAGTACAGAGCATATTCACGCATAATAACATCAAGCAATCACAGGAACATTTCACACACACATCACATTCCACGCAGTTTGCTGATTACACCAAGTGTGTAATTTCAGCTTATTCACTTAGATCAGCGTTGAACAATGAGATGTTGTCTTCAACTTGGGATAGTTTTTTATTGATAATCATATATTCTTCCGTATAGTCACATAACCCAAATTGAAATGGAAAGATTGTTCAAACAGCTAGGAGATGTAGAGTTTGGAGAGATATTACTTCTTTGTGGTTGAAGAGTCTGAATCAGCAGCATTGTTGGCACTTGAGGAACCAGCAGTGGGCTTCTTCATTTTGCTGAGATTTTCTGTTGTCTTCTTCATGAAGTTGTCCATGAGAGCTTCTCGTTCTTGTCTTCTGATTCTTTCCTTCTCTTCAATTCTTCTATGTTCTTCTCTCTCTTCCTCTTCACGTTGTCTCCTCAGCTCTTCTTCCTGTAGTCTTCTCGCTTCCAGTCAATGAATCCTTTCTTCTTGCTCCATTCTTCTTTCTGCTTCTTCAGCTAACCTTTTCTCTTCTCCCTCTTTGATCGCAGCAAAAATTCCAGTGGAGAAGGTCTCGAAGTTGTTGAGTTGGATGGCAAGAATCTCGTCTTTGGCTTCAGACACTTTGGTAGAAATCTCCTTGTGCATGATTGGTATCATTTGCTCTCCGATACTCCATCCCACCATCGTATTAATATAGTGCTGGAGATCTCTCTGATAAGTGCTGGTATTCACAGGCTCAATTGCCATGAATGTAGAGTCCTCAACAGGTACAATTTGATTTTCAGCGGTAGACATGAGAGTTGTGGTTGCCAATCTTGCAGTTGAAGTGGATGGTTGGTCAGCCGGGGCCATTACAGAGTGTGTGGTTTCCCTTCCTTCTTCTTCTTCAGTAGGATTCTGTTTGGATGACCTTAAGTCTTGTACTCTGAAGGGCTTGTTGGCGAGTTGGTTTAGAATTTTCTCCTTGAATTCTAACATCTTCATCCTATCTTCCTCTTTCTTTCTTGCAGCTTGTTCTTCAGCTAACTTCTTCTTTTTCAGTTCTTCAGCAGCTGCCATTTAACGTTTGGTGGCAGGAGATTTGAAATTCTGAGTGAATGGTGGAGAGTCTTCTATGGTGTATTCGGAGGGTGGCAGAGATCGATCTCCGGTGGCTGCTCTGTGAGCCTTGATCTTCTGTAACCTCGAAGCAACTTGCTTCTCCGTATACTGTCTCTTGGATGTCTGGTCCATCCAATCATCAACCTATTCTTCTTCACTCCTCCAGTAGTTAAGACCCATCATTGCCATCATGATTGAGCGGTCCTTATAATGTAATTCATGAGTGGCATAGTCAAAGAATCGTCATCTCTTGAACTCAGTTCTCAACCATTCTTGATCGGACGTCTCTCCTTGGAGTTCAGCAGGATGTAAGTCATTGACTTCGGTAGCAGCTTGAGTTTCTATGAATATACTGATGTCTCGTGCCCCGTAGATGAGATCCTCGTTCTCCTCATCGCTTGCTGTGACAGAAGGGCACCACTTTGTAATTCTCTTAGCCTTGTAGTTTCTGTCGGGTGGTCCTTCCATGGGCACTCTAAGAGTTTCTTCTCAGAATATAGATTCTCCATCTGTGACAGTCCCTGCATCTTCTTCATCAACAGAGTTGGGATGATCACTGAAGGATATACCTGAAACTTCTGGAGAGCTGGGAACCAGAATGCATCATTGCCAGATGGATTCTATAGTTCTTTTAAGCACTCTTGTGGTATTTGCGTCTGTATTCCATCCTGGAATGGTAGAAGGTTCAATACCCAATTGTCGTAGATATTACTCATTCCGAGCTCGCTCACTTGTGGTATCTGCTTGTAGTTGTGCTCTTGACTCAGCATTGTGTGAGGAATTTGCTTCAGCAGTATGTTCCTCAACATTTCCTCCTCCATTGACTGTTGAAATCAGCTGGGCATCTTCTGGCATGACCGTCTCTAAATCTGCATTCCTCTTCTCTGCTTCCTGATTTCTTGAATCGATGGCTGGGATCTGGTTTGATGCTGTTTCCAGATCAGCTTCTGCCATGATTGTCACAAATCGGCTTTCTCCTTGCGCAACCAATTGTGCTTGTTCACTTTCCTCATCAACAACAAGACTGTTACATTCCTTTTCAGCAGCCTGCAACAAACTTTGTTTAAAAATTTCTTCAGCACTTATGCTTCCCCCTAGATTGGTGGCGGGCTGAAATTGTGTTGCGTCACAACTCCTTTCTCCTTGTTCTGGAGTTGGAAATCTCCTTGATTCCTTTAGGGCTTCTTTCAGTTATCTTCGTTCAAGATCAACAATCGCTTCCACATCATCAACGAACGTGACCTTACTCTTCCCTTTTTCGGCTTGTATTTTCTCAACATCCTTTTGAGTGATGCGACCTACTTGTTCTCCAGCTTGAATCCTGGCGTTTCGCTCAGCATAACTAGCCATGACTTCTGCGTATCTTGAATCCCTTTCTTCAAGTGTCATCTCAAGTCGGAACTTGGCATAATCTCTTTGTTCTTGTGCCCTCTGGAGCGCTTTCCTTTGTCGCCTTTTCTTCCAAGATTCTCCCTCATCGGAAAATTCAAGCCTTCGCTTTGCAGTAGCATCTGTGGATTCTGCCGCCGTGTCCTTGACGACATCTGAAGTGGTAGAGAAGTATCTACCTCAGGTACATTGATTTGAAGAATGTTACCTGAAGATCTTCCTTGCTTGCCCCTTCTCTTGACTTTTTCATCATCACTTGTTGGTTTCTCTTTCTTTTGTTGAGGGCTCCTCTGCGTTCGCCTCCTCTTCAAGTTGGTTTGATATGAGGGTTGACCAGTTGCTTGTGATGGAATATCAACCAAACTCTCAAGTTCAGTGATGGAATATCAACCAAACTCTCAAGTTCAGTAAACAAAATGTCCCATTCTGCTTTGCGCCGTTCTACTTCAAGTTTCTCGGCAATAAGTGGAGTAGCAGTAGACATAACCATATGCCCATGGTATGGTTCTTCTTCATCCGAGCATGTATCTTTAGGATTGACGTTGCTCTTTCCTTTCGGTATCAATGGTTCCCTGATGTTCTTCAGTGGTTGTTGCTTTCTGGTTAACGGTATATAGTCGGAGTAGATCAAGCCTTCACCTCGGCAGCATTTTCCTTTTGGTACAATTCCTTCCAGAAAAGTGGCTTATCTTCAATCCAAAGCCTACGTCTTGAGTGAACGTGTGATCCTTCTTCACACTCTTGTTCTTGTAGACATGTGCTAGCCATTTGGTGTAGATGAACTTTGCCCAATTTCCACGCACTTGATCCTCAATGGCCATCATAACAGCAAAATTCTTAGCACTTAACTCATAAAGTGAGTCCACTTCGCCCACTAGCATCCTTATGACTACTTGTGCTAAAATCTTCATCGGTTCTGCTAGAGATTTCAGAGGTGCTGCTACTTTCCATGAATCGGTATATGAATCCGACTTCCATCTCAACCATCTTTTCTTCATCTCAGCTTCATCGTTGATTTTGTAGTTGGCTACATCTTAACCATCGTTGCGGAGTCCGTACGTCTTCTCCAAAACTTCTGGACTTACTATGATTTTGATACCCATAACACTTGTGGTGAAGGATTTCTCTTCATTATCAACAATTACAAGCGCGAAGACTTCTGCAACTATGTGTGGATGAAATTTTTTCGGTTCTGCAAATAGGTATCCTAGTAGGTTCTCTCTGTCGAGTTTACCTATGAGGTCTTTGTAGGGTTTTATCCGTGAACCGAATCACCAAAACCAAATTGAACCGGATCGATTTATGGATATTGCTCATAATAAAAATTCACAAAAATCTAGCATGCTCCTATGAATTTAATACATATCGTGGATTGAGGAATTACTGTTATTCCGTCGAGTCTGATCCGATCTTTTGCGTTTGAATTCCAAATTCCAATTCAACCACGCAATTCGATTTTATCTGCGGAATCAGAAATTAGAACCCTAATTTCTTAAATAAAATCGAAAATAAAGAAAAGAAAGAAATAGGATTTCTGTTCTCCAGATCAGATCTTCAGGGCTGTGTCCCGGTGCTGGTCAGATCTACTACTGGTGAGGACTCCGTAGATCTGTGACTTGAGCAGGACCAGAATCGAAATTCTCCTCCCTCTCTCTTTCAGGATCGGCGCCCCTCTCTCTCTCTCCTTAGGGTTTCAACTGATTTGAATCTTATGAAAAGTGCCTAGGGTTTCAGAGAGTGAGAGGTCTATTTATAGACCTAGGGTTATAAAAACCCTAGTGGGCTCCTGGGCTCAATTCAGCACACTTATTGGGCCAGACCTGGGACCTAATGCAAATAATAAAGTGGGCCTATAAATTAATTAATTCCCATGTCCACAACCCAGGACACAATTAATTAATTAATATTAATTCTTTTTCACCACATGATTAATACTGACCTACCCCTTTATTACCACGTTATGAGAACGAGTTGCATTAATTGAGAATCCCCATATTTAAGGTTACCGGACATCCATTAATTAATTGGAGCCTCTGACAAGCTCTAACTACAATTAATTAATATCTTAGAATTCCTGAGTAGTACCACTCAAACCTTATCACTCGTGCCTGAACTTAATCAGCCTGCAGGACTTTGGCACGATGAATGTTATTGAGCTCCTCAGGGAATGTCCCCATCCTATTACTCGGATATGGTTACCTAAACCCAGTCTCAGGCGGTACTACACGAATTGTTGTACCCAAGATGCGGATATACGAGCACGTTACTTAGGCTCTCCACCAAGGCAAGTCAAAGCAACTGTCAACCCGTGCAAACCCCTGAACCTTCGTTAGGGTTTGGACTCAATCAATATAACGAGATCTTGTATTCACTGATGTCAGACAGACGAATACATCTCACTGCGGTCCATCAATACGCCACCTCTGCGTACCAGCATGTCAAGTAACCAAGACAGACTACTTATTCCGACAATGCCGCAGCCATCCGGACAGACGTATCCTCATACGCTGTCTCGGCTGTGATCAGGTTTATGTCTCACTAGGTGAAGTGATCGTACTGTCTTCTGCGATCTACAACACGCCGTATGATCGTCCCTATCGCTAAGACAAGAGGATACCATTGTTCATACATGTACGATTGTTAACAGATAGGAGAAATAAACCATTGTATACTCATTGTAATAAATGCTTTCAGTATACAAAACCCATCAATCTCCCACTTATACTCAAAGCATAACTAAGCTATTACAGAGTATACAGTCCGTCTATCTAGTCTGCTGTCACTTTAACCACTATCAGTGGTCGGCATCCACCTCAGACCCAGCTCACGAATATGTCTTTCGTTAACTTTCTGTGGCAAGCTCTTTGTAAACGGATCAACAAGATTGTCAGCAGTGTCAATCTTCTTAATCAGCACATCGCCCCTCGATATGATTTCTCGTATGATATGGTACTTTCTCTCTATGTGTTTGCTTGCCCTGTGAGACCGCGGTTCCTTTGAGTTTGCCACTGCACCAGAGTTGTCACAATAAATTGTGATACTCCTCGGCAAACTCAGAATCACGCCCAACTCTAAAAGGTAGTTCCGAAGCCACACCCCCTCTTTCAAGGCGTCGGAAGCGACGACATATTTCGCCTCCATGGTGGAGTCAGCAATGCATTTCTGGTTTGTGCTCCTCCAAGATACAGCTCCACCTCCCAGGGTAAACACATATCCTGAGGTCGATTTCTTCTCATCCTGGTCCCCTTGGAAATCCGAGTCTGTATAACCCACAGGGCACAAATCCTCACTTTGATAAACTAGGCAGAAATTCCTAGTTCTTTTCAAATACTTGAGGATATGCTTTACAGCAGTCCAGTGCGCCTGTCCAGGGTTAGACTGATATCTTGCTACCATGCCAACGACATAACAGATATCTGGCCTGGTACACAGCATCGCATACATGAGACTACCCACAGCCGAAGTATATGGTACAAGACTCATCTCGTCTTTCTCCCGTTGTGTCTGAGGACACTGCCCACCAAAAAGACGAACGTCATGTCTGAAAGGTAGCAAGCCTTTCTTGGCGAGTTGCATGCTGAACCAGGCTATCACAGTATCCACATAGGATGCCTGGGATAAGCTCAACATTCTTCTCTTACGATCTCGTAAGACCTTAATACCAAGAATGTAGCCAGCTTCTCCCAGATCCTTCATTTGGAACTGTTCGGATAACCAAACCTTGATTTTGGACATCACTCCCTCGTTGTTTCCAAATATGATTTGTCATCAACGTATAGTGCAAGGAAGACCACGCTCCCACTGACACAAAGTCGGTAAACACAACTTTCGTTTTCCTACTGTGCAAATCCATATGATTTAATCAAATCGTTGAAACGTAAGTTCCACGACCTTGAAGCTTGCTTAAGTCCATACAAGGACTTCCTAAGCTTCCAGACAAGATGTTCTTCGCCCTTGCTTATGTAACCCTCGGGTTGCTGCATATAGATGTCCTTACCTTCTTCAAGGTAACCGTTTAGAAAAGTGGTTTTGATATCCATCTGCCAGATCTCGAGGTCCATATGCGCAGCTATGGCAAGGAGTATCCGGATGGATTTGAGCATGACTACGGGTGAAAAGGTTTCGTCATAGTCAATGCCCTCTTTCTGACTATAACACTTTGCCACCAGCCTGGCTTTAAAAGCCGTGATCTTTCCATCTGCCCCTTTCTTTCTTTTGTATACCCATTTGCACCCTATGGCCCTAAAGCCATCCAGCAAATCAGTTTTCTGATATACATCCATAGCAGTTATGGATTCAATTTCAGAATCCATGGCGACACGCCATTTGGCAACATCCTTGTCCTGCACTGCCTCTTCGTAAGTCAGTGGGTCAGAGTCCTCATGTCTGTCTTCCAGGCTCAAGTCCGAAGACTCACCCACGAACATGTACCTTTTTGGCTGGAAAATAACTCTCCCACTGCGATGAGGCATCGGTGCCGTGTCAGTAGTAGGTGCAGCGACTTGTGGTTCTGCACCCTGCACTGAAGAACGTGTCTGTGGTGCTGTGCCTCTCACAGGAGCACCCACATCTACACGTTCCCCTTCCCTTGGAATTGCATTCATGTTCTCAATTTCTTGAAGAACGATATCACTCCTTGACCTGTGATTACTCACATACTCGTCCTCCAAGAATCTAGCGTTGGTGCTAACAACGACTCTTTGACTCTCAGGACAGTAAAAGTAACCACCTTTCGTTTGCCTGGGATACCCCATGAACATCATTACTTTTGACCTGCTTTCTAACTGATCAGGTTCCTTCGACAGTACGTGTGCCGGACAACCCCGTACTCTAAACTTGCACAAACTAGGTTTGCAAACAAGGAAGAGCTCAGAAGGCGTCTTAGGAACTGATTTAGAAGGCACCACATTGAGCACGTAAGCTGATGTTTCCAACGCGTAACCCCAAAACGAAATTGGTAAGTTTGCATAACTCATCATTGATCTTACTATCTCTAGAAGAGTCCTATTTCTTCTTTCAGCTACACTATTTTGCTGGGGAGTACCCGGTGCAGTCCATTGGGATGTAATCCCATTTTCTGACAAATATTGCATGAACTCGTTACCGAGGTATTCGCCACCGCGGTCAGATCGCAGCGACTTGATAGTTTTCCCGACCTTCTTTTCTACCTCAGCCTTGAACTCATTGAATTTCTCAAAGCATTCAGACTTGTAGCGAAGCAGGTAAACGTATCCGTACCTTGAGTAATCGTCAATGAAAGTGACGAAGTACTCGTACCCTCCACGAGCCTGTGTGGACATCGGTCCACATAAGTCAGAATGGATCAATTCCAACACTTCCTCTGCTAGAGACTGACTAGCCTTGAAAGGCCTAGTTGACATCTTGCCCTCGATGCAGGATTCGCAGACTTGATAAGGTACAACCCGGACTAGGTCCAATGTACCGTCATCTGCAAGTCTCTGAATCCACTTCAAGCTGATGTGACCCAGTCTCAAGTGCCAGAGATATGTAAGATCCTCATCAGAAGAAGTAAGTTTTCTCTTCCTATGATTATCAATTACGGATGAATTACATGCAATACTAGCGGAAGACTTATGATTACAGTTAACAACATAGAGAGAATTATTCAGCATTCCACGATAGATAACACCATTATTACCAATGATAGAAACACCACTATCAAAAATAACTGAATATCCATCAACATAAAGTTTGGAAACTGAAATAAGGTTTCGCCGAAAATCCGGCACATACAAAACATCTCTCAATGTTAAAACGGAACCATCAAAGTACAAGGTAAAATCTCCAATGGCAGCTGCACTCACTTGTGTTGCGTTCCCCATCGGGATGGTAACCTCGTCATTCTTCAGCACCCTCCTCGGTGTGAACCCCTGCAAAATGTAACAAACAAGATCAGTAGCTCCAGTATCCACTACCCACGAATGAGTAGAAACCGATGCTAAATATGTTTCCGTTACAAATGCAACTGACGTACTTTGTCCCTTGCTTCCGCATGCCTTCTCACTTGAAGTGACACCAACCCTCTTCATTTCTTTTGACCTCCTCTCACGTTATCTGCGATCAATCATGTTCTTGCACACAGTATGAACCACATCTTTCAATGTGCCCAAGTTGTGCTCAAGATCTGATAACTCAGACTCCCATGAAGGTACGAAGGACTGTCCTGCTATGAGATCAGTAAGCAACTTCTTGAAAGAGTACTCACTTCTATTAGCTACATCCTTCTTAAAGTCATAGAATGAAATCGGTAAGGAGTTCAGGATTATATCGATCTTAGCCCGATCATTGATACATCCACCTCCACGTGTGAATCGTTTCATGGTGTTATCCATGATCATCACATGCAGTGTCACCGAACTGCCATCAACCATTCTCTTACAGACAAGGTCTCTAACGAGATCACAGTTGATAGTTCGTTCCACTTCACCATACGTAGCCACTAAGTCCATCCAGATAGTAACAGAGCTACAATAGCCCATGTACTTGAGCTTAAGTTCTCTAGACAGGTTATCTGAGATTAACTTGTAAGTAAAATCCTGAGATGCCACCCAACTGTCATAGAACTCCTTCTCACGTCTAGACACTTTATGGTAACGTGGGGCAAGTGGCATCATAGTAAGAACAAACATGTGTTGCTTAGTCAGGAGAATATACTCAATGGAATATCTCCACTCATGGAAGTTCGGACCAGTTAGAGGATTGAGAGCAAGTATATGATCGACAGTAGACATAGACATATCTGAAACAATAAAGAATCTTAAATAAGAACATACATGTTGAACTTCGAAAACAAATGCATTGAAAACCTTTTAATAAATCAAATACAAATGTTTTCCACTAATTGCCCAAGAGTTCCCACCGCAAGCTACACTCGTAGACGTTTACGATGTCACCCTCAACCAGAACTGCGGGTTTTAAGCCTCAATCCATTTAATTTCACTATCATGTCAGGATGCTTTTGACACTAGAAATTAATAATTAGTGAAAACCTTAGACCAAGCCATCTCTCAAGAACAGGGATGCAATTCTGGCATTATACTCCCTCCGTCCCAGTTGATTAGTCCCCTTGAGATTTGGCACAATAACCAATGCGAGTAGAGATAGAGGAAATGAGTATTTTATTAATGAGTGGAGATTAACTTTCCATTTTAGGTAAAGGGACAATTAAATGGGACGGACGAAAAAGGAAATAGGGACTAATAAGGTGGGACGGAGGGAGTATTCTAAGATGCTTCTAAGCAATTAACCACAAATTTAACTCCAGCCAAAAGAGACAGTTTAGCATGGCACGTAACCATACCGCACAGCCCTTAAATATTTTGTTATCTATAATTTAAATCAATCCTAGAATACTTGTGAAAGAGATCTACGCAAGCTACACTCATAGACGTTTACGCAAAGCCCTCCCACTATTCACATGATTTAAATTGTTTGTCTAGAAATCCCAACAACCGTACCCATGCACCTCTGGGAACTAGCAAGCTGCACTCGTAGATGTTTACTAGAACGAGAGATACACTTACAGCCTAGAACCGCTTGGTGGAGGTCTATTGATTTTAATTAAAAAATCTGCTTAGTATTTTTCTTTTAAAAGGTTTCTTTATGCGCACACATAATTTCTTTGTCATTATATTTTCCAAATTTTTGCATGTAATTAAACAAGACCGAAAATTCCCAAATCCAACAAAAGAAATTAATCACATAAGCATGCTTGAAAAGCTGTAAATAATAAAAGCGATAAATCATGCTTTTCCTATTATCTACACATGCTTAATTGCGCACATAAATAAATCACATATCATACGAGGACAATTAAGGCAAACAAAAATTCCTCGTGGCCCCACAAAATAGAAAATAATATCTATCTATTACAAATTTGAATTTTGAATTAATTTGGATGAATCCAAATCTTTTCAAATCTTCAAGGGCCTTCAAATCTGGATACACCAAATCTTTTGGGATTTTTAGGACTTTGTGATCTGATAATTTGCCCTAACTCTAATGCAAACCCTAGGGTTTACACAGGATTGTGCAAACCACAAAAACACGAGCCACCGCGATGGGACAGCAGCAGCCGACGACAGCCAAAGCCGCCGCCGACCGCCGCCGCCGCCAGCCGCTGTGCGCGCTCGCACGCGGGCGCGCACCCCGCGCATGCCGCCGCACCATGCCACGCCCGCGCGCGCTCCCTGCGCCGCGCCCACGCGCCTTGGGTGCTGCCCGCGCGCGCCGTGCGCACGCCGCACGCCCCGGCCGCGCCTGCCGCATCGCCGTCGTCGTCCGCCGTGCCCGGCCTTTCATCGGCTCCGTCTTCGTTTTTCGTCCTCGACCCGTCCAATTACATAAATTTGAAAATTACAAAACAACTATTTTATTGCAATTTTCAAATCTACACTAATCACGGATTTTTTCGTGATTTTACAAAAAAAACAATTGAGCCCTACACGGATAAACCACCGCGGGCTGAATCAACGGGTTGCCACGAGGAACAAAAACCAAACATCCACAAAACAATAAATTCATACATGCATATCGAATTTAATTATGAACAACAGAGCCATAAATCAGAAACCTGGCTCTGATACCAATTGTAGGGTTTTATCCGTGATGTTACCCAAGATGCGGATATACGAGCACGTTACTTAGGCTCTCCACCATGGCAAGTCAACCCGTGCAAACCCCTGAACCTTTGTTAGGGTTTGGACTCAATCAATATAACGAGATCTTGTATTCACTTATGTCAGACAGACGAATACATCTCACTGCGGTCCATCAATACGCCACCTCTGCGTACCAGCATGTCAAGTAACCAAGACAGACTACTTATTCCGACAATGTCGCAGCCATCCGGACAGACGTATCGTCATACGCTGTCTCGGCTGTGATCAGGTTTATGTCTCATTAGGTCAAGTGATCATACTGTCTTCTACGATCTACAACACGCCGTATGATCGTCCCTATCGGTGAGACAAGAGGATACCATTGTTCATACATGTACGATTGTTAGCAGATAGGAGAAATAAACCGTTGTATACTCATTGTAATAAATGCTTTCAGTATACAAAACCCATCAGTCTTCACACCAGTGCCAGTGGCTCGTACATTATCTTGTCCTTCTTGACTTGAGCGGCCCTTTTCTGATCATTGGTAAGTTCACCAGGCAGTCTTCCATGGCTTATGGCAATTATCCGATAGTATGAAATTGACTCATTGACGTCCTCCGATTTGTAGGTGCCTGTGAAAGTTGGCTGGAACTGTTCTGGTTCCTCGAGCATGTTGGTGTTTCTGGATGATTCGGCAGGGGGACTGGTGTGGTTGAAAGATTCTTCCATTGTTGTATTCTTCTGAAAGCTTCAAAAAGTGCAGAAGAATTTTGAATCAGAAGGTATGAAGGTATTAGGGTTAGAATTCCCAAACCAAATTGCTTTTATATGATCCTTCTTTAACCGGCTTCTACTGTGAGCGGTTGGATCGACTCTTCTAATATGGATGAATCTACGGTTGGGCAGTTGTTGATGGTTCGCCTTACGTCCCTTTTCCATCGGAACCGTGACTGTGGCTGACGTGTCACTTTGGCATTCGTCGCTACCCTGTGCAAGAGTTACTTTGTAATGAAAGCGAACTTTGCAGTTTCTTCATCATTAGATTATGCCGCCTTTTGAGATATATTTGAATCAACAATCTCCTTCTTGCTGGTCAACATTTAGGGATGCATGTCTTGTATACTCAGCAATGTGAAGGGCCTATGCTGAGAGCTTGGACTCAGCATACGATTGTACCTTTTGATGAGTAATGTCATATATTACCTATTTTGCTGAGAGCTTGGACTCAGCATTCTCTTTTTGCTTTGAGGTGAATGACATAATTCTGGACCTGATTTGGTGAGAGCTTGGACTCAGCATTCTGTCTTTGCGGTCCTTTGTTCAGTAGATGCTTACAGCTTGCTGAGAGCTTGGACACAACATTGTCATACCCTTCTTAAGCAATCTTCCAAACTTTGCTGAGAGCTCATGCTCAGCTTTTGGGGTTTTACCGAGAGCTTGGACTCAGTAGACAAAAATAGACTCTTATAAAATTTTGATCCATGTAGAAGCAAGAGTCTTCTTTACTGAGAGCTTGGATTCAGTAAATTTTTTTCGGTTTGTCTGCTATTTCAAAATAGCAATCATTATTAATCAACTGAGAGCTTGGACTCAGTAAACACCGGATATCTGCTGAAAGCTTGGATTCAGCAGTTCTTTTGGGCTCTCTAAATTCAACGAACTTCTCAAGTTCAAGAGTCCTTTTATTGAGAGCTCATCCTCAGTATCTGTCGGGAATCTGTTGAGAGCTTGGACTCAGTAGTCAGTAGAGAGTAATTTGCTTGAATTTATTCACCCTTTCCACCATTCAAGCACTCTACTTCCGACGGGGTTGGGAAGACCTTGAGAAATTCCTATCATTCGATTTTCCTTTTCATTTCTTCAAATTTTTCATAGAAAATCATATGTTTTCTTTTTTTGATAGGTTTCTTTACACAAGGAGTGTAATGATCTAGCATTTTAAGTTAGGCGATTATATTGTTTGAGACAATAGACTATTGTTCTCAAAGCGAGCAATTTATTGATATCATTGATTTACAAGAGTTAAACTTCGCAAAGAATAATACTACAAGTTTACAATGATCAATTTGTCTTCAGACTGCTCCAATAATGCCTTTGCTAGATCTACTCCTTCTGGGTCTTTTCCCGAGCTCATTGCTGCAAGCCGCCTTGCTTCCGCAGCAATGTGTTGTTGGATCTCGGGGAGATGTTCGTAGGCAACTCATCATCTTCATGTTGCCTCGGTGACATCTTTGTTCCAACAGCTTCTTCCATCTCCGGGAATCTAGTGCCAAGGATTGGACAATGTCCGAGACTTTATTTGGCTCCGTTTGGAGATTTGCCTGCTGAGATCTTCGAGCTCCGAGTGTCATGCAGGCATCTTTACATCCTCTGAGGTGAGTATCACCAGCATCACTCACAAGCTAATCTTTACTCTTCAGATGTTGAATAGATGATTTATGTTGCGTCTATTCCATCTGAGAGCCTTCCCTTGATATCTGCTTCTTCACCAGTGCTATGAAGCTTAATCCTGGAAGAAGAGATGGGAAGTATCTGAATGTGCCCCTAAAAACCTTCGCTGACTAGAACCAAGAAGGCTTTCCCATTCCTTGTGACTAAGGAATATCCATCTTCAGACCCACCTGACAAGTTTTTATCTCACCAATGAGAAAACTGCCATGGCCTGACAGAATGGACCGCCAATCTCCGTTCGGTTCTAATATGAGAAAACTCATCGTCCAAGGTGAATCGAGAATTGAGAGAGTCTTCTTAGATGTCACCTCTATGAAGATTACGACTCTTCCTCTCAATTTGGAGACTTCCAAGTCACGTTGCTCGAACCCATTCTGGAGTTATTTTGGTGAAATGATCAAGAAAGACATTTCTGATTTCTACGAGCAGGGTTTCTGGAGAAATGAGAATGAAGGCTGAAGATAGATCTAGGGTTTCGAGGTTTTGAGATATGGATTTCCAGAGGAAGATATCTTCTCTTAAATAGACACAAACTCTCCTAGAGACTCGATCTTCTAATTACTTCGTCTGCCTTGGAAACTGATAGTTTCGCTATAGCCTTTCCACGTGGCGGCTATTTTCAGAACTGAATCGTCTCGAGCATTTGAGCGAGATCTTTGGTAATGATAGCGAATATGTATCATCGCTTCATCACTAATGATGATCTTAATTGATTCGTCGGTTGAGTATCCCGATATTTATTCCCATATCTGATCAATTTCCCAAGATTGATTCAGATTTGTATTCGTTCAGCAGTCTTCTATCTTTCGCTGAGAGCTAAGACTCAGCAATCACCTGACTTATACTGCTGAATTCAATATTCTACTTTGTTGATCATCTGGACTGCTGAGAGCTGGGACTCAGCAATCTTGCAATCTGCTAATATCAGTATCCTTCGGTATATGACTATAGAATGGCTGAGAGCTGGGACTCAGCAATCTTCAAAAGAATATGTTTTTGAAGACCGTGAGCTGGGACACACTCTTATTCCTCATCTTCTAAAGAATACCAATATCGAGAACAAAATGAGAGCTGTGACTCATTCTTCCATAACCTCATCCAATTCCAATAAGTCGAGCTTAAGACAAAGCTCTTTGAACCTGCTTTCTACTAGAGGCTTGGTGAATATGTCTGCTAGCTGATCCTCTGTTCTGATGTAATCTACTTAGATATCCTTCTTTTTGACATGATCTCGAATGAAGTGATGTCGAATATCGATGTGCTTTGTTCGAGAGTGATGAACAAGATTCTTCGTGATGCGCATTGTACTGTTGTTGTCGCAGTAAATGAAAACGAAACCAGTGCTGATTTCTTAGTGTTTAAGTTGTTTCTTGATCCACAACACTTGTGTACAAAAGCTGGCAGCAGCTACGTATTCTGCTTCCGTTGTGGATGTTGCTACGGAGTGTTGCTTTTTGCTGAACAACCTTATCAGTTTATGACCTAGGAATTGGCATGTTCCGCTCGTACTCTTCCGGTTAATTCTGCAACCTCCAAAATCAGAATCTGAGTATCCTATGAGTGTGAGATCTTCTGCCCTGGGATACCAAATTCCTAATGATTCTGTTGCCTTCACATATCTGACAATTCTTCGAGTATACTCCATATGTGACTTCTTTGGATTTGCTTGATATCTGGCACATACTCCTACAACATATGAAATGTCTGGTCTGCTAGCTGTCAAGTATAGTCGTGATCCAATTATTCCTCTGTATGTTGTAGGGTCTACGGATTCGCCTTCTTCATCCATTGATATTTGACAAGTTGTACTCATGGGAATCCGCAGAGTCTTCGTCTTTTTCTGGGCAAAATTTGATGATGAGATCCTTCGTATACTTCTTCTGATGAATAAAAATCCCATCGTTCGATTGTTGGACTTGTAGACCTAGGAAGTATGACATTTTTCCCATCATACTCATTGGGAAGTTGGTTTGCATAAGCTAAGCAAACTTCTCGCAGAGAGCTGAATTTCTTGATCCAAATATGATATCATTCTCATAGATTTGGACAATTAAGATGTCCTTAGCATCTTTGATCAAGAATAAATTTATGTCGATCTTCCCTTTTCTGAAATCGTTTGTCAGCAAGAATTGTGACAACGTCTCATACCACGCTCTTGGAGCTTGCTTTAGTCCGTAGAGAGCTTTCCTTAGTCTGTACACTTTGTCTCCTCATTAATAACCTGGAGGTTGTTCCACGTAGACTTCTTCTTTCAATTCACCATTAAGGAATGCACTCTTGATGTCCATTTGAAATACTATGAACCCGTGATGAGCAGCATATGCTAGGAATAATCTAATTGCTTCCAAGCGAGCTACTGGAGCAAAAAAAAATTCGAAATCTATCCCTTCGCACTGCGCATAACCTTTAGCAACTAATCTGACCTTGTTGCGAACGACGAGTCCATTTTCGTCTCGCTTATTCTTGAATACCCACTTAGTTCCTATTACTGATTGATGTGTTGGACGATCAACGAGATCCCATACATGATTCCTAGTGAACTCTTATAGTTCCTTCTGCATTGCGTTGATCCAGTCTGCTGATTTAAGTACCTCTGCTACTTTGGTAGGCTCTTCTTGTGATATGAAGCAAGCAAGTAGTGCACGGTGTCTGGTTCGGATTGGATTGGCAATATCTCCTAGAATTGCTTGAGTAGGATGATCTCTTAGCAGCCATTTGGGTCTTTGAAGTTCTTCTACAGGAATGACATGACTGTTGGATAGTCCGATGGGTTCTTCTGAAACTGGTACATCAACAAGCTGTAGAGTCTCCAAGCTGTCTGCTACCCTTGTTGAGTCGTCTTCTGCTGAAGGATTGTCTTCTGGCATTTTGTCTGCTGGACTTTGTATTACTGGTGTAGTACTCCTATCTGCAGCAGTCTGCTCTTGGTTGTCTTCAGTAGATCTCTCGCCATTCTGGGAATCTTAAGATAGTTGAGCATCCTTATCTCCTCTAGTTCCCTATTGATCTGTAAGCTCTTCGAGAGATTGTATGGTGGCCTCAGCATTACCGATTGCATCACAGGCCCTCTTGACTGCCGATTGATCAGTCAAGGTCTCCAGTAGAGATGATGATTCATTAATCAACCTAGTCAGATCATTCAGTTCAGCTTTGGAAGTATTCGAGCCCGAAGTCCCATTGACATCATTGGTTTCATGAAACTCATCTCTTTGGCTTCTTATGGACCTGCGCACTAAAGTAGCTTCATAAAAAATAACATTGCATGTTATTTTCTCAAGTTTGGTAGTCTTATTAAGTACTCTATATCCCTTATGAGACAGATGTCCATATCCTAGGAACACTCCTTCATCGGTCTTGGGAGAAAAAGTACTTAATTTTGATTTTCCATTATTATGGATATAACATGTTGAACCAAAAATATGAAGATGAGCTAAAGAAGGCTTACGACCATGATATACTTCATAGGAAGTCTTGTTGAAGTGAAGATTCAATTCGTTTCGATTTTGCAAGTAGCAAGCATTCATTACTGCTTCTCCCCAGTATTTTTGACTTAGATCCGTATTGGCAAGCATTGTACGCACAACTTCTTTTAAGGTTCAGTTCCTTCTTTCTGCCAAACCGTTCTGCTGGAGTGTTCTTGCAGTGGACCTTTCATGTCCTATCCCAGCATTGGCGTAGAAGTCCATCAATGCTCCATTGCAAAATTTTGTACCGTTGTCGGATCTTATCCTTTTGACCGTGAGCTCCTTGTTGTTTTGAACACTAATTATCAGCTCCGAAAGGATAGTTTTCACTTCGTCCTTGCTTTTGAGTAACCTCACCCATGTGTACCTGGAATAGTCATCAATAACAACTAGAGTATATAGTTTATTACCTATAGTGGGTGGTGTCATAGGACCGAATAAATCCATGTGCAACAGCGCAAGGATTCTGTTTGAGGTGGCCATTTCTGGATTTGAATTGAAGGACACTTTGGCTTGCTTTCTTTGTTGACAGGCTCTGCATATTCCTTCCTTCTTGAAGGTTTCTTGAGGTAAACATGCAACAATGTTATTTCTAGCAATATAATGGTTGTAAAGTTCAGATGCGCTAGCCTTTTGTGCCATAGCCAGTTTGTTTCTTCCTTGTTGAATGCTATGAAGCACGATGCTTGTTGACAACTTTCCCAATCAGCAATGTAGAGTCCTCCTTTTCTGATTCCTCTAAGCTTTACTTCATCGGTGGCTCTATCTGCAACTTCGCAACCTGTGTCAAAGAAAGAAAAAATATATCCATTTTCACTTAGCTGACTGTTGCTCAGTAGGTTGTGCTTGAGATTATCGATGAGGGCAACATTGATTATTCGCATTCCATTTTGCTCGATGCAACCTCTTCCGATTACTCTGGCTTTGGAGTTATCACCAAATGAGATTGAGGCTCCTCGGAACTTGTGAAGCTCTATGAAGATCTCTTCATCTCCTGTCATGTGACCTGAGCATCCACTGTTTAAGATCCATTCTTTGAGTTTTCTTGATAATCTTCTTTCTGAACCCTGTTCCTGCAAAACAAAGAAGTTATATTTTCGATACCCGATCAATTACGGGTCCTACAGGATTAGTTTTCTGGATTATTCCCTTGGGAATCCAGACTTTCATGATTTTGATGTTTCTTTTGTCATCACGTCTCACCTCCCTTCTGTTCCTGTTGGCATAATTTCTATAATCAACATAGGGATGTGAAGTAGTGTGTTGAACCGTCACTGTCTTTTGAAAATATTTTGAAGTAGACTCTGGCCTCAAGTAGGTGTTCCTTCTACTTGGAGTGTATGTTGGCTTCCTTGCAACCTTAGTAGATTGCTTAGCCTTGCTAGGATTTGTATGAACCGTCCTAGCAGGTGGAACAGTCTGCTGGGTAACATACATTGACTTTGCTGCTTTTTCTCAACAGATCGAAAGTTCAATCTTTGTCGAGCAGTCAGCTGAGGGATATTGGTCTGCCAGCATTTCTGCTGTTCAATTGACTTAGCTTTTTCCCTCTTGTCTTTCCTAGCAGTCTGCTAAATCTTCCAGTAGCTGGGACAAAAATAATCTTCTTTGACTTACTTGATTCAGTGACACGAGACTTTTCACTATCAAAACCTATTCCAGCAAAGTTCTTTGAACTTCTTTGGACACTTAAAATATCATATAAATCTCTCATGCTTTTTGAAAATTTGCATCGGCAGGCATTTAGCACTGAGTGATTACTTTTCAAAGTTTCATTTTCTTGTCTTAAGGTATTATAACTACTGCTTAAGACGGATAATTCGGTTTTTAACTTCTAAAGTTCCTCATCTGTTGACCTAGATTTATCAATCTCACTGGTCAAACTTGAAAGTTGAGATTTCAGAGAGGAGTTTTCTTTGACTACAATATCCTTTAATGCATGAACCTTTGGAAACTCTTTTAACAGTTATTCCACAGTTATCTCATCTGATTCTGAATAATATGAATCAACAGTGTCATGCATATTATCAGAAATTGAAGCAATATACATAGTAGTGTTTGTTACCTGGTTTTCTGTGGCAGCTAGAGCTGATTCTCCTGTCTGCTCTTCGTTGATGTCTGCCATGAACACCATTAAAACACGTCTTTTGTGCTAATCTTTGACTGATCCTTATCCTTTAGACTGGTTACTTTGACGAACCAATCCTCCTTAGGTAGTCTTGAGAGAATCTTTGAATTCATGTCAGAAAGTTCATATGTTCTCCCCTACTTCTTTAACTCAGCTACAATCTTGTAAAATCTTGTCTCCATGTCCTTGATGGTTTCACCTGGAATCAAACAAAAAGATTGATACCTGTCTACCCACTGTTGTAGCTTGTTTCTCTTCATCTGGTCCGATTCTTTATCCAAGTGCTGAGAAAATCCCACATTTCTTTGGCACTATCGTACTCCAACGCTTCAGCCATTAGAGTAGGTGATAAGGCACCTAATATGAGATCCATGGTGACGTAATTTATTTGATCAGGGGCTCTTTCTTCTTGAGTCCATTCTTCAAGTGGCTTATCCACCATTACGTCTGGTCCTTCTACGTTTTCTCTGATTCTCGTCTTCACCTTTTGGATCTTGAGGGTTCAACTTCGATCACTCGTCTCATCTCTGGATGCACGTTCAAAAGTGTGATCATCGACCTCTTTTTCCAGGTAGAATAGGATTCTGGAGTAAACTTGGGAAGCTTTGCGTTGTGCACCATTTTCTTGAACCTGAGCTAAACACAAAAACACAGATATGCAAGAAAAATCTGGATCTGGTCCTTCGCGACTTAGAAGCAGCTAGTCTGTAAAGACCAACCGCTCTGATACCACTTGTTGGTCCCCGATAAGAGTTATGATATATGCAGCGGAAGTATTAATGTTTATCTTGCACGTGTCCTGCTAAGGTCTCGACTTAGCAAGTGTTTATCTAAATGTTTTAGCTCGTGTAATTGTTAGATTGATTGCAGTTTATACAACAACACTTGGTGTGTTGAGTTTCAAATGATTTAACCAGCAAACAAAATAGCGTAGCAAAGCAGTAAATGACACAATAATTTTTATTGTGGTTCGAACAATTGTTCTACATCCACTCTTTGACTGAAAATTTCACTAGAAGAATGAGTACAAAGGTCAGGCCTGATCTCTAACGTTGAGCAACTCCTCCGTCTGGTCAGCGTGCATCTTCAAGCACCTCGATCTCCAATCTTCAACCGGTGTCGCTCCTTAGAGTGAGGGCAAACCTCCCTTCTCCTCGGACGTCGACTGCTGGGAGTTTTATAGTTCTTCCCGGAACCTATCCTTGTGTTGGCGTAGCTCGTACGGATCACTCTTGCACCGCAATAGTGACTACTAGATTCTTTTTGGAATAGAGAGAATCCCAATGTTACCTTTAGAAGATAAAATTCACAGGTCTTCGGGCTTCTATTATGAAATCTTGCAGAAAGCTTCAATTAAGAACTTAGCTCGGATGAGTTCGCGTGACAGAGAGAATGAGTTTGAATCACGTAAGGATGACACCTATTTATAGGTGAAGATTCAAACAGCCGTTTGAATCTTATCTGTTAGACTCAAAGGGAATGCTCGCCTATCTGCATGCTTCCTTTTTCTGCGGTGGACAGAGACTCTTCAAGTCCTTTCGTCTCTGATTGGCGTAGCATCTATCTTTAGCCGTCTCTTGTTAGAATGGATCCTTTGTAGGTCTGAACCCCTTTTTTCTTCATGATGATTATTCCATCATCTTGGTTGGTTGGTTCTTCTCGTAACTTGTAATCCGTCTGATATTTGGCTTTGTGATCTTTCTCTTGATTGTTGATTGCTGATTGTCGTCTTCTGACTACTGTTAAGCGTCGGATGTTTCCGTAGATTGCTAGAGCTCCTTCTTCAGCATTCTCGTTGCTTCCTTCACATTGCTGGTCGTTCTGATCTTCAACAATCTTCAGCAATTAGATGAATTTGCTGACTCCTTCGGCAAACTTGAACCTTTCTTTTTCTTAATCTATTACAACTCGAGCATGAATTCCTATACATGACTTTTTACAATTGACTCGATACTGAGTTGCTATAGCTTTGATCCACCAAAACATGTCAAACTATGATAATAAATTGGTTTACAATAGAGGGGTCTAACAATATTCCTTACATGAGGCTATTTAAGTTATATTTATTTCTAAAATCTTGCATGGTTCTTTAAAAGTAGGCTTACTTTCTCCAGTGACTCGATTATTATTTTTTGTTCTATTATTTTTCTTTTCTATTTATGCTAAATTTAGTTATGTGTTCCATCTAGTAATCATATTTTTAATGCTTATTTAATTTAAATATTATATTTATTTAGCTCAAAACTCATGCTTGTATAATTTAAAATATTACGTCTATTTAGTTATGATTACACTCCTTTAGTTCAAATACAATAATTGTGTAGTTAAAATATTAATGGTTACTTAGTAAAATATTAATATTATATAGTTGAAGTATTACATTTATTTTAGTAATAAATTGTACAAATTTATTTTTATAGATTATGCTTATTTATTAAAATTATGTTTATATAGTTAAAAAAATTATATTTGTTCATTCAAAATTATTTCATATTTTATGTTTGAAAATTTTAAAATGTTAAAATATTTTATTGGTTGCGCATCATAAATTTTGTGCATGTTTAGTTGTAGAATAATATTTATTTAATTTATATTCTTGAATGTATCGATAAATTTTAACACATCAATAATTAATAATTTCATTCATCATATGAAACAAATATTTTCAAATTATTAGTACATATTAATTTAATAAAAAAATATATCAATTAATTTGACTTTTGAAAAAATATACTGCAGGTTTTTGTAAAATTCCTTAAATATATGAATTATTAATTAAGTGCAAAAAATTAAATATCTAATTTATGCTTGATGAAAAAAATTGTTGTCACATTTTTTAAACTTGTTTGCTTTAACATATATATAGATGTAGATACTAACACCACTACACTCGAAAAAAAGACATAATAATATAACTTTTAGATGTGATAGATTAGGAACGGTTAATTAAACCGGATTCAAATTTCGATCCTTCATCATCAACCCAAAGAAAATGAAAAAAGTTGTTTTGTTTTTGCGACAAGTATGAGTTATAATGTTTTCTGTCTTATGCAATGAATATTGGAGTTTTCTATTCGAAGCCTAGACTTGGACAACATTAATTCAGGGTACAAACAATTTGATTTACTATATATTTCAGGGTTTTCTATTTATTTTTTGATTTTCCTTGAAATTGGTTATCAATGTTTCATTTCCTTTCAATTTAATATAAATATGATTATAAATTATTACATTGAGAATGAAATGTGCTATTTTGGAGAACCTATTTTGATAGATTTTTTTTATGTTTCCAAGTTAATTCACATATTTTGAAACCTGAATATGTGAAATTTATGTATTATGTATATTTTGCAGTTGTTTTAAATGAGAATTAAGGAATATATAAATTTATGTCTTTTTTTTTTCGACAAAGAAGTTATTGTTAGTCAAAAATCTAAAAGAAAAATAATGGGTATCAGATTTGTATACTCAGGTTCATCCGAATACATTAGAATCAATTCTAATTTAATATTGTTGGAATATAACTAAAATAAGCCTATTAAAAAGGCTCACTCGCATCCCTGCAGGCTAGACAGCAAGCCAACCCAAAGCTGGTGAAGTCAAAGATAGCTCGCAGATAAGCAAGAGTTCGCAAATAGCTGTTCGACCAAGATCAACGAACTAGGCAGCTCGACAAAAGGAGCGACCTCCTCTCAAAATAGCAGCTCGAAAAGAGCTACTTCCATCGAGCCACCCAACGGTCGAAAGGATGAAAGGATAAGCTCGCAAAAGTTCCAGAGGTTGTTGAAGATAGAGACGTTGTAACGAGTCCATAAAGCCGGAGGCCGCTATCCAACAGCCTCGACGATAATCCAGGAAACCCTAACGACTCTTGAACTCCTATAAATAACCATTTGTAAGCCAAATTTCGGCTTCTAGCTTTTCTTAGAAACATTTGTACTCTCAATATAAATATTGTTATTTACGCACACACCTTAGTGAGCTCGACGTCGTGGCGAACGAAGTTCGATCGATTACGCTGTTGCACCAGAATAAGTCTTTCTTATATTTCGTTGAGTTCTCACGTGCTTACTTTTACTGTTGATAGTACATCGTTAATTTATGATTATTTGCTCGTCCTCTATCAGTTCAATTCAATTTATATCCTTTTTATTGTTATACTCTGCTCTATTCAGATCCTGAGTTCCCGGAGCCCCGTATCCGTACGAAACAAACCTCGACAATTTGGCGCCAATCGTGGGGCCCTAGGAATGAAAATTTTGCTAATGCTTCTTGCAGGGAATGACCGACGATGGCAAATTGACTAACAGGATCACAGATAACACTGGGAGAACCGGTCCACCACCGGGAGCAGGTCGAGGAGCCCTACCGGCGACAAGACGAGGAGCCCATCCAAGAACAGGACGTGTAACACCCCAATTTCGTAGTAAAATAAATAATAGTAAAAAAACCCTTTAATTAAGAAATAATAGTAGAACATTTGCAAAAAGATAAATCTTTTAAATAAAATGAACTGAAAATATACAAATAGTTTTAATGAAAATCTCCATAGCCATTATTTGCCTCTAGCCCATCGCCCGATATATTAACCTAAAAAAAAAATAATAACTTCGGGGTGAGTGTTATTAACTCAGTGGTGAAATCAATTATCCAAATTATACAATTAAAGCAAGGTAAACGTAGATAATAGAACATGTAGGCAGCCCGTCAGCTTATCTCGTGGTTAGCCCGTCGGCTAATAATAGGTACCTGAATTAAAGTATAACATGGATAAAATGATGTATCACACATAGATTCCCCACCTTGACTTGGACTTTGTTTTGAAAATCGAAGAAATAGTTGTTAGTTCCACGCGCCGCCTAAATCATAATAAAAATTAATAGAATTGAAATAATAATAATAATAATAATAATAATAATAATAATAATAATAGAAAATAATATCAAGTATGCCCAGCCCGTTTTAGAAACAAACTAAGTAGTCCAACCTCTACTTAATATTTTAAAAATTAAGCAGCCCAACAAGATTTAATCAACATTAATATTATAACACGACCCAACATTATTCGGCCCATCATAAGTATATAAAATGAGCCCATCATGAGTAACTAAAATGAGATGGTCCATATCCTACTCAAAATAGACCAACACCTAACCCAAATAACCTAAACCCAACATTTCATCCTCTCCCTCTGAAACAACAACAGGAAAGCACAAAATAATTCTCTCCCTCTACCCGGATGCAATGGAGACGAAAGAAAAGAGAAGAAGAGTAGGTATTGCTACCTTGAAGAGCTCAAGAGAAACGATCTTTGCTTGGTGAGTTAGAAGAATGAAAATTCATAGCTATTTATAGAGTGAGAAATGTCTAGATTTAAAGGAATAATTGGAATCATAGGGATAATTGGTTGAATTGATGGAGAAAATAATGGTGATTGAGGAAAAATTATGGAGAATTGAAGGAAATTGTCTTGATTGTGGCAATATTTGATTCTTTCCATAGCTAAGTTGGAGTAGTTACAAATTTAAAATAAGTATATGGGCTTCAAATAAACTTTGGAAATCAAAAGTTTGGGCTAGGAATTAAAAATAATAATACTAATAATAATAATAATAATTAATAGTTATCATTTATTGAAATTTAATGATTTAAACAATAATAATTAATAATTTATTTTATAAAAGGAGTTACAAAAATGTTAAAAAGTTTCGGGTTGTTACAGGACGCGAAACCCACAATCGGGAGGAGGAGAGGAGCTCCACCAGCGCTGAACACCACTAAGACTGTGAACGATCTCTTCATGGCGTTCAACGCCACACCATTCAATGAATTGGCATTCCTCCCCCCACCACCCTCCAACATAGCAGATCCACACATCGCTCAACTAGTTAGTCAGGCGTAGGCCGCTAAAGCCACAATGGATAGGATGAGAGTGCAAATGGAAGAGATGGCAAGGAGGTACGAACTCCTCGATAGAGAGAATCGACGATTGCAACATCGAGCCAATGCATGACCTATTATCAAAGAGCGAGGAGCACTGATGGGGGACATCGAACGAACCCCCAAAATCTACCAGCAGAGTTCAACCAGACCGACGGGGGTGGTAACGGGTTGGCGACTCCTCGAACTCTAATCAATGATCCTCAAGCGCACAAAGAGGGTCGGCAAAACATACCCAATCATGTTGAACCGCCATCACTCACCCAACTAGAACCGAGGTTCGAACAGAGGTTGACCTACTTCGAGTCTTTAATCGCAAGGATTTTGGGACTACCTCCACCGGAGAAGACGATACCAAGAGAGAGTTATGCCGAGTCGCCTTTCTCTTAGAAAATAGTAGAGACCGAACTACCATCTCGCTTCATCCCACCAAACTTGGTGCTCTACGACGGGACCACTGGTTCGAAGAACCACATTGTGGTGTACAAGCAGAAGATGTTTGCACTTGCCATACCAAGTGCCCAGCACGAGGCATGTATGTGCAAACGCTTCGGATCGAGCCACACCAGCCCAACGCTACGGTGGTTTATAAACCTCCCAAAGAACTCGATATTAACATTCGCCGAACTATATCTGATCTTCTTGTGGCAATACTCGAGCAGTCGGAGGCTTGATAAGTGTTGGGTTTTGTATACAGAAAGAATTTATTAAGATGAGTATATATTCAACTTTATCTCATATATGTTAAACAAACTTACATGCAAGTAACAATGGTATCCTCTTATCTCACTGATAGGGACGATCATACTACGTGTTGTAGATCGAAGAAGACAGTATGATCACTTGACCTAGTGAGATATAAATATTATCACAACCAAAACATCGTTGAGGATAAGTATGTCGGTATAGGCTGCATCATATTTGGAAAGAAGTGATCTGTCTTGATCACTTGATATGCTGGTACGTGCGGTTGCGTATTGATTGGACCACAGTGAGATGTATTCTTCTATCAGACATAAGAGAAAACAAGATCTCGATCTCGATCTTGATTGAGTCCAAACCCTAACAAAGTAATAGGGGTATGCACGGGTTGACTGTTGCTTTGGCTTGCCATGGTGGAGAGCCTGAGTAACGTGCTCATATAACCGCATCTCGAGTAACAACAGATCGTGTATTACATCCTAAGACTGGAGTTAGGTTACCATATCCGAGTAATAGGATGGGGACATTCCCTGATAAGCTCAATAACATTCATCGTTCTAAAATCTTGCAGGCTGATTAAGTTCAAGCACGAGTGATACGATTTGAGTGGTACTGCTCAGGAAAATAAGAGATTAATTAATTGTGGAAGCTTGTCACAAGCTCCAATAAATTAATGAATGTCCAGTAACCTTAAATAAGGGGATTCTCAAGTAAATGCAACCCGTTCTCATAACTTGGTAATAAAGGGGTAGGTCAGTATTAATTTTGTGGTGAAAAAGAATTAATATTAATTAATTGTGTCCTGGGTTGTGGACATGATAATTAATTAATTAATTAATAGGCCCACATTATTATTTGAATTAGGTCTCAGGTCTGGGCCAATTAAATATGCTGAAAGGAGCCCAGTAGCCCATTAGAGTTTCAAACCCTAGATCTATAAATAGATGGTTCTCTCTCACAAACCATAGTTGAGTTCAAGTCAGTTGAAACCTTAGTGAGAGAGAGAGGTGGGCGGCGCCTGTGTGTTTGGGAGAAGAAGGAAATTGACTCTGTCCTACACAATCACAGTCCTATGGAATCCTCACCAGTAGCAGGATTGAAAAACATTGGAATACAAATATGAAGATCTATTTATTTAATTAAATCTTGAAATTAGATTTGTTTCTAATTTCTTATTCCGCAGATTTAATTAATTCGCGTGGTTAAATCGAGGGATCAGAACTCAAACGCGAAAGATCGAATCAGACCCTACGGAGTTAGGGTATATTCATAATCCACTACATTAAATTCATAGGAGCATGCTTAGGGTTTATCGGTGGTTAATTGTTTACAATATCCATGAATGATCCGAGCTTATTTTGATTTGGCGATTCAGTTCGCCTAGCACCATAAATCCCTACAATTGGTATCAGAGTCAGGTTTCAATTTTGTGGCTCTGTTGGATAAACAATTATTCGATTTATGCATGAATGAATTTTTTATTGTTGTGGATGCTTTTGGTTTTTGTTCCTCATGGCAACCTATTTGATATAATCTGCGGTGGTTTATCTGTGTTTGGATTAAATCAATTTTGTAAAATCACGAGAAAATTTGTGATAGATTTGTTAGGAAAAATTGTAATAGATTATTCTATTTGTATTTTTTCAAATCGGTAATTTGTACGGGATGAAGAACGAGATGGAAACCGGCGAGGCGGTGGCAGGCGGCCGCGATAACGTACGGCCGTAGAGCAGTGCAGTGGCGGGCAGGCGGCCTGCCGCGACGTGTAGCCGTAGGCGGCCTGGGGGGCGCAACACATCGGCATAGCCACGCAGGCAGGCGTCCCACAGTGGCAGCTGCGCAACGGCGTGTACTCGAGCATGCACACTGCGTGTGGTTGGCCAGCAGCGACAGTGGCTGGCGGCAGCAGTTGTTCGTGATTTGACGGCTGGTGCAATCTATTTTAAACCCTGGGGTTTGTAGTTGGATTGTGGGAACAATTTTCAAATCACAAAACCCTAGATCCAAAAAGGTTTGGTGGTTGAGAAAATCAAGGCCCTTGAAGATTTGTGAAGATTTGAATATATTTGTATTCAAATTTCAAATTTTGTAATAGATAAGATTATTTTATTTCCTATTTTTTTGGGCCACGAGGAATTTTTGTTTGTCTTAATTGCCCTCGTATGATGTGTGATTTATTATTTGCGCAATAAGCATGTGTAGATAATAGGAAAGCATGTTTTACTGCTTTATTATTTACATCTTTCTAATGCATGCTTATGTGATTAATGGATGTTAAATTTGTGGTTAATCGCTTAGAAGCATCTGATGATATAATGCAATTGTTGCTTCCCAGTTCTTGAGAGATGGTTTGGTCTAAGTTTTTAAGCTAATTATTAATTTCATGTGTCTAAGGATTCCTAACATGGTATGAAATTAAAGGATTGGGGCTTAAAACCCGCAGTCTGGTTGAGGGTGACATCGTAAACGTCTACGAGTGTAGCTTGCGGTGGGAACCTATGGATTCTTAGTGGAAACATTTGTATTTAATTTATCAAGAGGTTTTCAATGCATTTATTTTAGAATGTTCTGCATGTTTGTTCATTTTTAGATTCTTTATTTGTTCAGATATGTCTATGTCTACTGTTGATCATATTCTTGCTCTCAATCTCTTAACTGGTCCGAATTTTCCTGAGTGGAGATACGACATAGATTATATTCTCCTGTCTAAGCAACATGCATTTGTTCTCACTATGAAGCCACTTGCTCCATGTTACCATAGAGTCTCTAGACGTGAGAATAAATTTTAAGATGGATGGGTGGCATCTGAAGATTTTACTTACAAGTTGATCTCGGATAACTTGTCTAGAGAATTAAAGCTCAAGTACATGGGCTATTGTAGCTCAATGGAGATCTGGAAAGACTTGGTGGCTACGTATGGCAAGGTGGAAGAAACTGTCAGTTATGATCTTGTGAAAGATCTTGTTTGCAAGAGAATGGCTAATGGCAGTTCGGTGACATTACATGTGATGATGATGGATAACACCATGAATCGGTTCACATGTAGAGGTGGATGTATCAGCGATCGGGCCAAGATCGATATAATCCTGAACTCGTTACTGCTCTCATTCTATGACTTTAAGAAGGATGTAGCGAAGAAAAGCGGGTATACTTTTGACGAGTTGCTTACTGGTCTCTTAGCAGAACAATCTTTTGTACCTTCATGGCATTCTGAGTTATCAGATTTTGTACATAGTCTAAACACATTAAAAGATGTGGTCAATAACCAGTACAAAAATCTGATTGATCGAAGAAGACGTGAAAGGAGGTCAAGGGAAATGAAATTGGTTGGTGTCGCTTCAAGCAAGAATGCATGTGGAAGTAAAGGAAAAGGTACGTCATTTGCATTTATAATGGAAACATGTTTAGCATCTGAATCTACTCATTCCTGGGTAGTGGATACTTGAGCTACTGATCATGTTTGTTACAATTTGCAGGGGTTCACACAGAGGAAGGTGAAGAAGAGTGACGAGATTACCATCTTAAAGGGGAATGCAGCACGAGTGAGTGCAGCTACCATTGGAGATTTCATCTTGTACTTTGATGATTCTAGTTTGACTTTAAGAGATGTTTTATATGTGCCGAATTTTCGGCGGAATCTTATTTCAGTTTCAAAACTTTTTGTTGATGGATATTCAATTATTTTTTTTTGTGGTGTTTCTATCATTGGTAATAACGTTGTCATCTGTCGTGGAATGTTGAATAACTCTCTCTATGTTATTAATGGTCATCATAAGTCTTCCGCAAATTTTGTATATAATTCATTTGATGTTGATAATCCTAGAAAGAGAAAGTCTACTTCTTCTAATGAGGATCTTACATATCTCTGACACTTAAGACTAGGTCACATAAACTTGAAGTGAATTCAGCGACTTGCAGATGACAGTACATTAGACTTAGTCCGGCTTGTACCTTATAACGTCTGCGAATCCTCCATCGAGGGAAATATGTTTTCTAGGCCTTTTAAGGCTAGTCAGTCTTGAGCAGAGGATGTGTTGGAATTGATCCATTCTGACTTATGTGGGCCATGTCCATACAGGATCGTGGAGGGTATCAGTACTTTGTCACTTTCATTGACGACTACTCGAGATACGGACACGTTTACCTGCTTCGCTACAAGTCTGAATGCTTTGAGAAATTCAAAGAGTTCAAGGCTGAGGTTGAAAAGAAGGTCAGGAAAGCTATCAAGTCATTGCAATCTGACCGCGGTGGCGAATACCTCAGGAACGAGTTTCTACAATATTTGTCAGATCATGGGATTACATCCCAATGGACTGCACCGGGTACTCCCCAGTAAAATGGTGTAGCTGAAAGAAGAAATAGAACTCTTTTGGAGATGGTGAAATCAATGATGAGTTATGCAAGCTTACCTATTTCATTTTGGGGATACGCATTGGAAACATCGGCTTACATCTTAAACCTGGTGTCTTCTAAATCGGTTCCTAAGACACTCTGTGAACTCTTCTTTGGACGCAAATCCAATTTGTGCAAGTTTAGAGTATAGGGTTGTTCGGCACACGTGCTGATGAATGAACCTGATAAATTAGAAATCAGGTCCAAGGTAATGTTGTTTATAGGGTATCCTAGGCAAACGAAAGGTGGTTACTTTTACTATCCTGAGAGTCAGAGAAATGTTGTTAGCACCAACACTAGATTCTTGGAGTACGAGTATGTGAGAAACGACAAGACAAGGAGTGATATAGTACTTCAAGAAATTGAAGACGAGAATGCAATTCCAAGGGAAGGGGAACGTGCGACTGTGAGTGCACCTGTGAGTGGTACAACACCATTGGCGCGTTCTTCAATGCAAGGTGCAGAACCACAAGTTGCTGCACCAACTGCTAACATGGCACAGATGCCTCGTCGTAGTGGGAGAGTTATTTTTTAACTAGAACGGTACATATTCGTGGGTGAGTCTTCGGACTTGAGCCCTGAAGATGGACATGAAGACTCCTACCCACTGACCTACAAAGAGGCAGTGAACGACAAGGATGTTGAAAAATGACGTATTGCCATGGATTCTGAGATAAAATCCATAGCCGTTATGGATGTATATCAGAAAGCTGAGTTGCCTGATGGCTTTAGGGCCATAGGGTGCAAGTGGGTATACGAGAGGAAGAAGGGAGTGGATGGAGAGATTACGGCTTTCAAAGTCAGGGTGGTGGCAAAGGGATATAGTAAGAAATAGGGCATAGACTATAATGAAATTGTTTCACCCGTAGCCATGCTCAAATCCATCCGGATACTTCTTGCCATAGCAACACATTTGGACCTCGAGATTGGGCAAATGGATGTCAAAACCGCTTTTCTAAATGGTTACCTTGAAGAAGGTAGGGACATTTATATGCAACAACCCGAGGGTTATATGCGCAAGGGCGAAAAACATCTTGTATGAAAGTTTAAGAAGTCCTTGTACGGACTTAAGCAAGCTTCAAGGTCGTGGAACTTACGTTTCAACGATGTGATTAAACCTTATGGATTTTCACAGTTGGAGAATGAAAGTTGTGTATACCAACTTTGTGTCAGCGGGAGCATAGTTTTCTTTGCACTATATGTGGACGACATACTCCTATTTGAAAACAACAAGGGAGTGATGTCGAAGATTAAGAGTCAGTTATCCGAACAGTTCCAAATGAAGGATTTGTGAGAAGCTTGGTACATCCTTAGGATTAAAGTTTTATGGGATCTTAAGAAAAGGATGATAAGCATATCCCAGGCATCCTATGTGGATACTGTGATAGCCTGGTTCAGCATGCAACTCGCCAAGAAAGGCTTGCTACCTTTCAGACCTGATGTATATCATTCTTTTGGCCAGTGTCCTAAGACACAAAAAGAGATAGATGAGATGAGTCTTGTACCATGCACATTTTCGGTGGGTAGCCTCATGTATGCAATGTTGTGTACCAGGACAGATATCTGTTATGTCGTTGGCATGGTAGCAAGATATCAGTCTAACCCTGGAAAGGCGCATTGGACTGCGGAAAAGCACATCCTCAAGTATTTGAAGAGAACTAGGAATTATTGCCTAGTTTATCAAAGTGAGGGTTTGTGCCTTGTGGGTTATACAGATTTGGATTTTCAAGGGGACTAGGATGAGAAGAAATCGACCTCAGGTTATGTGTTTAACTTGGGAGGTGGGGCTATATCTTAGAGGAGCGCAAAGCAGAAATGCATTGTTGACTCCACCATGGAGGTGGAATATGTCGCTTCCTTCGGAGCTTCGAAAGAAGGGGTATGGCTCCGGAATTACCTTTTGGAGTTGAATGTGATTCCAAGTTTGCCTAAGTGTATCACTATTCATTGTGATAATTCTGGTGCAGTGGCAAACTCAAAGGAACCATGGAATCACAAGGCAAGCAAACACATAGAGAGAAAATACCACATCATACGAGAGATCGTATCGAGGGGCGATGTGCAGAATAAGAAGATTGACACTAGAGACAACCTAGCTGATCCACTCACAAAGTGCTTACCACAGAAGGTTTACGAAAGACATATTTGTGGGCTAGGTATGAGGTGGATGCCTACCACTAGCAGTGGTTAATGTAATAGCTAGGCTAGATAGATGCACTGTATACTATGGATAGCGGATGTAATGCTTTAAGTATAAGTGGGAGATTGTAGGGTTTTGTATACAGAAAGCATTTATTACGATGAGTACACATTCAGCTTTATATCCTATATGTTAAACAAACTTACATGCGTGTAACAATGGTATCCTCTTATCTCACTGATAGGGACAATCATACTGCATGTTGTAGATCGCAGATGACAGTATGATCACTTGACCTAGTGAGATATAAATATTATCTGTCAGTATAGTCTGCAGCATAGTCCGAAAGAAGTGATCTGTCTTGATCACTTGATATGCTAGTACGTGCGGTTGCATATTGATTGGACCACAGTGAGATGTATTATACTGTCTGACATCAGAGAATATAATATCTCGATCTTGATTGAGTCCAAACCTTAACAAAGGTTCAAGGGTATGCATAGGTTAACTGTTGTTTTAACTTGCCATGGTGGAGAGCCTGAGTAACGTGCTCGTATACCCACATCTTGGGTAATAGCAGTTTGTGTATTACAACGTGAGACTGGAGTTAGGTTACCATATCCAAGTAATAGGATGGGGACATTCCCTGAGGAGCTCAATAACATTCATCGTGCTAAATTCCTGCAGGCTGATTAAGTTCAAGCACGAGTGATAAGGTTTGAGTTGTACTACTCAAGAAAATAAGAGATTAATTCATTGTGGAAGCTTGTCAGAAGCTCCAATAAATTAATGAATGTCCAGTAACCTTAAATATGAGGATTCTCAAGTAAATGCAGTCCGTTCTCATAACGTGGTAATAAAGGGGTAAGTAAGTATTAATTCTGTGGTGAAAAAGAATTAATGTTAATTAATTAATTGTGTCCTGGGTTGTGGGCATGGAAATTAATTAATTCATAGGCCCTCTTTATTATTTGCATTAGGTCCCAGGTCTGGACCAATTAAATATGTTAAAAGGAGCCCAGTAGCCCATTAGGGTTTCAAACCCTAAATCTATAAATAGATGATTCTCTCTCACAAACCCTAGTCGAGTTCAAATCATTTGAAACCCTAGTGAGAGAGAAAGGTGGGTGGCACATGTGTGTTTGGGAGAAGAAGGAATTTGACTCTGTCATGCACAATCACAGTCCTGTGGAATCCTCACCAGTAGCAGGATTGAACAGCATTGTGATACAGATATGAAGATCTAATCTAAAGAAAAACATTTTTCTTCTCTTCTCTATTTATTTAATTAAATATTGAAATTAGATTAGTTTCTAATTTCTTATTTTGCAGATTTAATTAATTCGCGTGGTTGAATCGAGGGATTGGAATTCAAACGCGAAAGATCAGATCAGACCCTACAGAGTTAAGGTATATTCATAATCCACTGCATTTAATTCATAGGAGTATGCTTAGGGTTTATCGATGGTTAATTATTTACAATATCCATGAATGATCCGACCTTATTTGGATTTGGCGATTCAGTTTGCCTTGCACCATAAATCCTTACAATAAGCACCCAGCACCTAGAGTGGAAAGTCGCCGCGAGCTCTGAGACAGGTGACCTTTGAGGCCAGATCCGTAAAGTAGGCCCGCCCAAGTCAAACACCTGGGACCTTACATGTCGAAATATACCCTATCTATCGAACCAGCAGACCTAGTTCAATGTGCTCTATCGAATGCCCGACAAAATAAGGTGGCCTCAGAAGATGAAGACATATCCGATAATACAGGACACACAAAAGTTCTGCGAGTTCCATAATAATCACAGACACAAACCAAGAGATTGTCGAGCACTTTTACTAGAGGTACTAGAATTGTTGAAAAAGGGACTGCTCTTGGAATACCTTACAGACAAAGGGAAGAGGACGTGGAATCGTGAAAAGCAGCCCAATGACAAAAAAATTATAGACACGACACCAAAGTCTCCTGTACCAGTTCGAACGGTGAACTGCATTACCAGTGGGTCTGAGATCAACGGCATAACCCGCTCTGCAGCCAAGAAAGCTAAAAGGCTTACGCGCGAGGAGAATGCAACACCATGAAAGAATCCGGAGCACATACCAATTCAGTTCACAGACAGTGAAGTGTCGGGTCTAGACAACCCAGATGATGACGCATTGGTGATTTCTCTCATGAAATCTAACTACCTCGTGAAGAGAATATTGGTGGACAACGGGAGCTCGCTAATATCCTATTCCTGCACGCCTTAAAAGAAAAGAAAATCCCCGAAGAGAAGATTGCAAAGAGCCAAACGCCCCTAAAAGCCGTAGGAGTTCGATGAGTTTATTTTGGATTATTTGAGTTGACATGAAATTACAGTACTTATAATTGTTTGTTCTTGTAATTTTTAATGTAATTTTATTTTGTCCATGTGAAGCGCCTCTCTTAGTCATTGTTTTGATTAGTTGAGTCTATTTATCATTATGCATCTACCGATGTAAACATTTTTTTTTTGCTTTTTTGTTTAATAGTTCAAAATGAGGTATTTTGTTGGGGAAATTGATGATGTGCGCAAGGAATGGGCCATCTGTGTTCAAGAATATGTATGATGGACAAGTATTTCCTTTGTATTTTTGGATATTAATAGATAAATATTTACTTTGTAGTTTGTGATATCTTACATTTTGAGATATTGATTGTCAAATACTTTGGGAATATTGTGATGACTTGTGATTGCTAATTAAATTTTAATTATATTTTAGTGGATTTTTTATTTCAATTGTGTATTATTTTGTTTACGTAATAGTTTACAAACAGGTTTTATATTAATTATTATAAATTAATTTTTAATTTATTAATTTATGACAACGATAAATATAGAGGCGTTGTTGTTTAGAATGTGAAAAAGTATTGTCAAAAATGTAAATAACAACACCCACTTTTGAGAATTGACAACGGTAATAAACCGTTGTCGTATACATGTACAACAATACTAAAAAATCGTTGTCGTATGGATAATTTATTAGACAACATATAGCTACGACAATGATTGGTTATTGCCTACGACAACAATTTTAAACTATTGTGGTAAGTAGCTACGACAACGGTTAAAAGTCATTGTTGTAGGGGGGTATCTACGACAACACAACCTAAGTCTACAATCCAAATATGGCTACGACAACGTTTTTGTATTTTTCTTGTAGTGACTGATAATATTTTGATAGAAGATCTATCTTCGAGAATAAGCTTGCTCTTTTCAGTTGATCAAACGGATCATCGATCCCGAGCAAAGGATATTTGTTAATGTATTTAGTTCTCGGTAATCGATGCACATCCTCATTAACCCACCATTCTTCTTTATAGGCTAGACAGGACTCCCCAAGGCAGTACGTTTGGTCTAATAAAACCCATGTCCAAGAATTCCAGTAGTTGCATATTTTACTCTTGCACTCTTTCGGCGCTATATGATAGGGCACTTTGGAAATTGGAGCTACTCCCGGTTCCAAGTTATTGTGAACTCTACATGCCCGTCTGGTGGCAGTCCTGGTAATTCCTCTAAAATACATCTTTGATCTCTCTGACTATTATACATCCTTGACTGATAACTCCGGCCTTCCTTCTCCTCTAGGTATGCCAAGAATGCTTTATTTCGACTCTTTTGCATTAATTTCTAAGCTTTGAGTGCTGAAATAATCGTCACTTTCTGATTTCTCCCAAATCCATAAACACAAGCCTTCTTGTCTTCCGGTTGCGGAATTATAACTTTTCCTTCGTGAAAAAGTATAGTATCATTGATTTCCGACTTCAAATCCATTACTAGGAATATATCTACATTATGTATATCCATAATGTTCATCTCCATTATTGACAACTAATGGGCGTTCAACTGAATTATGAGGATAGAGCACACCGAGGTAGTAGTAGTCATCTCATCCGAAGGCGATGCTACCCTTGGACGACTGCTCCTTTTGGTTGGCGTTCCACTGCAGGGCTGTGAGGCGGTGACTACTGGTTCTTCCGACCTCCCCCTATGGTTCTTGTAAATCTCTGCCTTAGCTGGTGTTTTCCATGTCCAGAGCCATTCTTGAGGACTATTGGTAATTTATCTTAATATAGCAGACAAATAAGCTGAAATTCTCTTTCATCAACCCGTCGTGGATTTTTCCACTAACTTGGTTGGAATACTTACTTGCCAGTGGCATACTGGATCAAAATTCCTTTATCTCGATGATCCTTGTTTGGTACACATTTCAAACAATGTCAATCCTAGTTCTTCTCAAGTTAACTGGTAAAACTATTCAAGTATCAATAAACCCTTTGTGAGTCTCCCTCTTGGGGTCAGCTTATCCGACGAGCTTGTACATCACAAAGCTAAATCTTATCAAACTCTGTGCACAGCATGTGCTTTGAAAGTCTTTTCCAAAACAGAAATCCAAATCCTAATTTTTGGAGGAGCTCAAGTGCGTATTTCTGAGTTGGCGGTTATCATTATCAAAAGATCGCAATTAATGGAAAGGTTGAGGAATGATACTGATATCTCAAAGACAACAATTTAAAATTTACGCACAGATGTGCCCTCCTCGTTAGGGCAGCATCGTGAACTAAGATGACTTCGTGCCACTAACTAGGCTTGGCATTGTTCTAGTCATTGTCCTCCCTTCATATGTATTTAAGTGTTAGACAACAAGTTGAAACTCTTGGCACATTTAGTTGTCACACAACAACTCAAAATTTCCCGATACAATTTCAACTCGCGCTTATTGTTCATTTCTCAAAAGTAGCCACTTGGTGCGCGTCACACAATCGCACAATTCTAAATTGATTAAGTTCATTGCAAGGAACATGGTTAACCAGTCGATATAAAATAGCATATCATACTATATGTATGAACCATGCTGAAAATTTCTTAGTAAATAGTGCACCTGTCTCTCTAACACATTACGAGTGCACTAACAACATGCAAATAGGGTTTAGCATCTCCGTGATACCAGTCCACAAGCTAGCTTACTCATACTTAAACAATGGGGTTTGTAAACCCAAGTACACTTGATTCCAATCCTCTGAAATAGGTGATTTTAGATTATCACTCGATCGGGCACTTTTGGCCTCTCTTGATTATAATCATCAATGAAAGTAGACATAATCGTTCTAAGTTCTCGTCAAGTAATGCTTCTCATTAAAATTTTCTCTGAATCATAATCATTTCCTAGTACTTCGCACTTGGTGCTACACAAGACAATGACATACCTTTAAGCCTTAAGCCGCTTAATCAAGCTTACAAAAAAAATCGATATAGCATAACTTAATCATATGCTAATAACAAAATCAAAATCAGTGCATTTCATGCAGAAATCATTTCACCGCTCACACTCAAACCATGCTACACATAACTCAAATACTTCAAAATTTAACCAAGACTGTGGATATCGTTTCACGTTACCCACGACAATACCAATCCAAAATTAAGTCAATCATAAATCAGATATCATCAAAATAATTCACAACGATACAACTGTCAAAAGTCGATAACTCAGTCAGTTATTTACCTGATCTATCCTAATCTAACCTTTAAGGTTAGCAAACAATCTTGTTAGAGATTTTAATTAGATTAACACACAATCTAACACATCTCAAAGCAATAAAACATATCAATTACACTGATTGCACAAAACTTTCAAAATCAATATTTTGAAAGCATCAATTTCACAAGGCCACCTCATCGGTGCCAAAATCATGCATTCATGCTTTAAAGCAACAAATAACCTTATCAGGTTAAACAAAATGTAGCTAGAGCCCGACTCCTAAACCCACAACACAAATGTGTCTCGAGCCCAGCTCCTAAACCCACAAAACAAATGTGGCTGGAGCCCAGCTCCTTAACCCACAACAAAATTTTGGATGGAGCCCAGCTCCTAAACTCCCTTAACAATTGTGGCTGGAGCCCAGCTCTTAAACCACAAAACAAATGTGGCTGGAGCCCAGCACCTAAACCCACAATAGAAAATGTGACTGGAGCCCAGCTCCTAAACTCACATAACAAATGCAATGAAATGTCAGTACTTCCCCTTCTCCCATACTGGACAAATTATTTAACAAAATATGCAATGTTAGTATATCCCCCACTCCAATACTAGACATGCATTCATACCATGTTTGAAAACATTTTCAATCAACTTTCATTCAAAAAGAACATCATTTGTTCAAAACAATTTATAGCCACAATCAAAATTGTGCTATCAGTTCAAAAATCCCTTTTTCATTTAAAAACATCAGTAATGATCACATCATTAAACCATTTACAAGCAGGTACTTCAAGACTTTTACCAAAACGTACCTCTCAGGTCGTGCAGGATGGACTAGAGTGTAAAGCATGACAGCAATCACTTCACATTAGACTTCCAAAACAAGGGAAGCCTTGGTAATCAGAGTCAAAGAAAAGGCACAGCCTGAAGCTCTGATACCACTTCTGTAACGCCCCAACTGGTCTTCCCGGACTTTGGGGCATGTCACAGTGGTGGTAGGGTGCTTTAAAACATTTTTGAAACAACAGAAAACTATTTATCAAGTAACAAGCTTAAAAACTTACAAAACATTCATCAAAATCCATTTTTATAAAAGGATGCAACAACAAAAGATTTGTTGTGCAGCAGAACATAAGCAAAATAGATAGGAATTTAATATCTCAGACTTGTTGCAAAATAGGGGAAGGAAAAGAAGTCAAAGGTACAAAGCAGCGGAGTATTACGCGGTGGAGATATGCATATGAAGATGCATATCTCAGGATCTGTTCTTGCTCTGATGATTGCTCGTCTTTACACCGCCGCATATCCATCCTCGCTGCTAACCTGCGCATTTTAGAAATAATGCGAGGGGCTGAGTACAAATGTACCCCATGGAGACATGCCGAAAACATACATTTTAAATATGAAAGTTATGCCACACATACAGATAACCACGGGATTTTATTGAAAGATACCATGTTATCCAAAACATTTTTATTTCACTGAATATGCAAATTCACTCAACATGTTTCATATCTGTTTACCATTGTGTGACTGGAAGTTAGCCCGCTTCCAAGTCATGGTGAACAGCTGGGAATGGGCAAACCACTCTACCCAATGTCATCAACTAGTGCACTAGTCTCATAATTTTACATTGAGACTACGATTGATTCAAAATATCCGAGCCGACCTCAAGGACTAAAAGTGACCATGTCTGAGCCGAGCTCTAAGACTTATCATGTTTAAGCCGAGCTCTAAGACTTATCATTGACCATATCCGAGTCGAGCTCTAAGAAAGGTCATATTTGAGTCGTGCTCTAGGACATAAGAGTGGTCAATATTCTTAGGGTTATTGAGATTTTCTTAGGGTTTCCATGAAATCTTGGTTCTGTTCTCAAGTAACCAATCTACCTAATGACTACAATCAACTAGAGGACAGATATGATAACACAAAATACTTTGGCATAGACATTCAATTTAAAACAAAATATTTCCATGCATTTAAGAAAAACTGAGCACAAGGCTCGAAAAGGCATTTTAACTTTTACTAAAAATAATCCCCACCTTTATTGCTTATAGAAATAGATGTTCTCGTTAGATATGGTTGAGCTGTCACATACTCTCATGTGTTTCCCTTCACAAATTAACATAGTAAAACATACATAAATTATGATGGATCGTCTAAACCTGAATCGATCAGCCCTAGCTTACGTCAGTTGACGTTGATCAGGACCTATGACTGACAAACTAAACTGACATTACCCAACTGTCTGGCATGCATTCTCTCCCCTCGAGACATGCATGTGACTTCATCAACTCAACCTCGGTTAAACAATGATAAGTTCGTATTTTCACCAACTTAACAATGAGTTTTTGATTGATTTGGTTGTTTTCAAAGCATTTTACTTGTTTTAGCATGCATGAAAGGGTTTTCGCACGTGTTATGCTCGTGATGGTGTATTTTGCAGGTTTTATGATGAAATTGGCCAAGTATGGAAGACAGGACTCTTGGAGGCTTTGGTTTTGACCGACACAGACCCGCGTCGGTCGACATAAAGACATCCAGGTCGATCAAAGCAAGGCAAATGACGAACGATGCAAGAAGATCCACGTCGATCGATGCAGACCCGTATCGATCGACGCCCGTTGCCAAGTAACAATCGAAGTGAGGTCGAAGGAGGGGTCGAAGCGAGTTTCCACGTCAATCGACGTGGCATCACGTCGGTTGATGTCGACCGTATATTGACATATTTTTATAAGATTTCAGATATATCTGTATCTATTCCCCTAGGCCTATTAGGATACATCCACCACTATTATAAATAGCCCTTAATTCGAATTTTAAGACTTATGCATAATTTTGAGAGTTCGTAGCAGTAATTGTAATCAGTTGGAGTTTTATTGTGGATTTCGTGTTAGACATCGATAGTGTTTTCTACCGTTTAAATATTTATGCAAGACTTTTACAGGTTTTATCCATCTTTGATATTTCTTATTATGTCTATGTGTAACTAAATTCTCAGTAGATTTTAAGGTTTCGAATATTATGCCTACTTGTATGATTGATTAAATTAATTTGTCATTCCAAATTGTAGTTTACGAATCTAGGGTTAATTCTGATCTTAATTTACAGGCCATAATTTAAGATTAATTAGTTGAAATTTAGAGACTCAAAATGTAATAGATTTCAATGGAACATAAATTCATAATCTTACTTGTTTTCTTGTCTGAAAAGAAATGAATAAATCTGTAAATCGCAAGGAGTTAATTATATTTTCTCAAGACCGAAAGGATAGGGATAAGTAATTAATCTACTTTGTGAATTGTCTTAAAGAGAAATTCATGATAACTTTCTGATATTCCACTACGAAAAGGAATTAAAATTGGTAATTAATTAATTCATGATTACATGTACGGCATAATAAGTAGAAAACCCTAGGATCTATGTTTCTTCGCATTTAAATCCAAAGCCTTTCAATTCTCTGCTTTAATTAGTTTTCAGAATATTAAGATCAATTTCTCTGTTTTCGAATTTCCTAAACAATGGTACGAGAAATTGTGTTTTGATAGTTAGGGTTTTTCGTTACTTCACTCCTCTGGGATATGATAATTTTATTTCACCGTTGTATTATTAGCTTAGCTAAGTGATGCGGCTAAAAGTTCAATCAAAATTAAACTCCTAGCTACACAAGAATAAAATTTGTTAAATCCAGGTCCTTCTTCCCTTCGCCCGCTAGAATACCGAGATACTACGGCAAAGTCTTATAACTAGGCAAAAATAAGTCGTTGAATGATTTCTATCAACTAGGCAAAAGAGTAATCTATCCTAAGCAATAGCAACACATCAAAAATCATTAATCAATTATCAAACAAAAGACTTGACAACAATTAATTTCACCAAGGTAGGTAGAAAAAGTACCAAGTATAACAATGAGATAAGAGTGAATGTTGAATGAACATCAATTGTGTGCAAATTCGATCGAATCGTGATGTAAACCAATTTTAATTCCTAGGAGATTGAGCAATCGACCCTACACTCGTTAA
>JAPKLW010000446.1:445071-457676 GCA_026898455.1 Plectranthus barbatus
TCCAATCAACATTCACAATAGAACTTAGTTCCTCATACCTTCAATTCTGTACAATACAATAGAGAAAGTAATAGAATCCATTACAAAATTGATAGGTCTAGCGTTGATCTTCCTCAATTGCTTTCCTTGGACTCAATCTACCTCTTGATCTTCCTTGATCTTCACCAAATTTGGAGGAATGTGGCCTAGATCACCCTTGAATGTGGATGGAAGTGGTTGAGGAAGGATATAGAGAGGATTCTAGGAGCGGTTATTTAGAATCTGACCAAAAGTTCTTAACATAAATGAATTTCCCCCTTTTATAGACAAGCAAACAGGGCCTCGGATCGCCCGGTCGAAGTATGGCTCGCCCGGTCGAAGCTGGAAACCGCCAAAATGCTGGAGAAATTCGGCCAGGCTCGCCCGGTCGAAGTGGCTCGACCGAGCCACCTGTCTGTGGCCTGGCTCGGCCGGTCCAACATGGCTCGGCCGGTCGAGCCCTCTGTCCGTTGGCCTGGCTCGGCCGGTCCAACGTGGCTCGGCCGGTCGAGCCCTCTGTACGCCACGCTCGGCCAATCCTGCTCCGCTCGACCGGTCGACGCCTCCAAACTCCAAACACGTGCAATTTTCCACCAAAACTCCACCAAAAATGCTCGTTTATGCCCAAAACCTATCCTACAACATTCAAAACACAAAAACATGAAAACACAACCAAAATACGACAAAAACATATGATACGGGAGTAAAATAGCCACAAACAAGCATGCGCACACATCGAAATATGGGTTATTTTACGCACGTTTCACTAAGTTTCTAATAAAATAATTAGCGATCGAACAACCAATTAAAGCACGTTTATATTTTAAATGGCTAAACATGCTTTTAAATCTACATTAATCGAATCAATCAAGTTTTCATACTCGAATTCATAATCTAACGTATAAACATGCTTATAATATGCTTAACTAATAATATATAAGCTTAAACAACGACAACAAATGAATTCAGATCAAAATCGGACAAGAAAAATCAAACTTGCTCATTTCTATCATTTGTGTCGATCGACACAATTTTTGTCGATCGACATGGCCGCATCAACCGATACAGGCCCACATCGATCGATGTCCTTGCCATCGGTCGACATGGACGATGAACAGCAGCAGCTCGTCGCTGCAAACACCTCGCGTGGTTGCTCGGCCTTCTCCGGCCGAGCTCCGGCCAAAATAGGCCCCAAAACCCACCCAAATGCACTCAACTACACGCTAGGACCTAAATGACATGAATCTCATGCTCTGAAATTGGGAAAACTCGCCAGAAAACTTTAAAGAAACTAACCGAAAAACATAGAGGTTGGTGGCAGTGGTTCTGACTTTTCAGGCGACGGTTCGACCAACTCTTGGTACCTAAATGTTCCTTACATCACAAAGAACACAAATATATAATTAGATTTCAATTCCGTTACCGAACGGCAAAGTTATGGAATTAAATGTTGAAATCGACGGCTTACCGATGTAGCTACTTCGGAGCCCGATATCTCACTCATTTCTCGACGGAATCGAGTGATTTCAAGCTTAATATAAACTTTGAAGAACAAACCTTTTAAATATTTTATCCTCATAGAGGATCTCTGGCTAGATTGCTCGAAAATCGCGAAAGAAAACGGACAGACAAAACGTCGGAATGAGAAGTGGTGTGAGAAAATGGTGCGAAAGGGTGGCCGCCTATTTATATGAAAATCTCGCCTTGAACTGCGTGCCATCCCCATTTTTTATATTATCTCTTATAAAAATTGACAAGTGTCCATGTTGGTTTTTTTCCAATAGGGTGGTGACACTTGTTGTCGCCCTATTCGACCTAATCCGGATTTGTTCTTGCGTGTATTCTATTTTAATTTTCAATTTTTCCGGATTCATAACTTGACATCCATTGTCCAAATTGAAAAACAAACATTCTTAGAATATTTCAAATCAGGAGATCTACTCGTGGGTGTGATTCCATAATATTTGGAATTATCGCCTTTTGGACCCGAACTTAATAGTTCAAAAATTCATAGAATATTCATCTGACCTCGGAATCTCAATTCGATCATTTTTAAATTTATCATAAATTCATATCAAGCATACCCTAGCTCGATTCAAGAAACAGAGCTCTTGGGTACGAGTTGTTAATTAATTTGCGACATATTTACAATAGAAAAAATAATTTGTCACGCTCGGACCTCTTTCCCGAATTGTGGTTGCATGGTCACTTAGGATTTCACAAAACATCCCCATAGGCATATTACTTGCAAGAAACGAATTTGTATCCGTCATCGAGTGTCGTTTTCCGTTTTAATTGCAATTAAATCTCAAATAATAAATAAATCTTTATTTGATCAAAAAAATTAAGCTTAAATTAGCTTAATTAAAACCCGGGATATTACAACTCTCCTTTAATATATATACTAGTATTTCTCCCGTGTGTTGCACAAAATTATTAGATTTACGTATTGTTAATAATAATAAATATATCAAGCGTATGTTTCACTATGACGTACCAAGTACGCTTTATGTTTTTAAAATAAAATAAAAAGTTATAATTTAAATTAAATAAAAAAATTAATTTAGTGTTCCCACTTTTATATTTTTTTTAACATATAAATAATAAGTAACATAAAAATAAATTAATATACTCACATTTTATATATGTAGAATAAAAAGTATTAAATTAAATAAAATGGAAAAAATCTTATTTATGTACAACATTTTAAAGTTAACCATTTGAGTTCTTTTACTAATTTAAATTAAAATTATATAATAACATGGCTATAATTTATACATAAGTTTTTATATTATATATATAATTACATTGGTGAGTTGCTCATTATTCGTTATAGTACATATATATATATATATATATATATATATATATATATATGGGTGTGTTATAATGGAAACCACCTCTTAAATGTGAAATAAGACCAGATCTGGATAATTGATTATTCAAATGAATGCGTGGGATCATTCCATTTTTTAAAAAAAAAATCGTTGCAGTAAAAGAGATAGAAAGTTGCATATAAGGATAATAATGTCTTTGTACACAAATTTAAATATTCCCACGTATTTGAATTCCGAATTAAACGGAAATTAGTTGCTATACAGTTTTAGAAATATTAACCTACCAACCACATTAATTTTTAAAATTGAATCGAATTCGCTGCATTATTAAAAGAAAAAAGTTGCATTATTAAGAGGAATAAGTTGCATAACGTGGATTTTTTTTTAAATCAGAATTATATATGCACGATTTTCACCCCTAATTTTGTGAGATTTGATTTATAAAATACTACACTTCAAAATTAAATTATATTTGCATCCTAATTTAATGGGATTAGTTCTCTGAATTATTGTATTACAAAATTATTTTCATTTTCATTAGAAATTTCTAATTTTAAGCAATTTGATTATTTTGTGATTTCGAATTATCTATCACATAATATTGCATTATCTATCACACAACATTCATTATTTTATGTGAAATAATGCATTATATAGCTTGCAATATTTCATTATTCTAAAAATATTAACATAAAATTATAACAATATTTATACTTCGTCAAAAGTTGCATTATTAATCTGAAATATATGCATTATATTAATCAATTCATTGCAGTATCTTAAAATATACTAAGTTTACATAAAGATAAGACACTATCAGTTGTATGAAGCAAATTTATAGGCTTAGTCAATGCATGTTTACAAGCTTAAAAATTGTAAGTTTACGGGCTAATTGTTGCAACTACATATATTTACATTCTCCAAAATTTTACACACAACTATAAAATAAAAATATATATACTGCAAGTTTACAGGCTTGATAAATGCAAGTTTACCGGCTTAATTATTTCAACTACGTAGTTAAGACATCTTACTTAAATCACAACACGTGAATATATGCAAATGTACAGGCTTAATATATGCAAGTTTAACTATAAATTACTGCAACTATATATAATTATAAATAGTACTACCTCCGTCCCGCGCTATTAGTCCCATATGGTTTCGGCACAGGAACCAATGTTTGTGAGTGTAGTGGAATTAATATTTTATTGATGAGTGTAAAAAAGTTTGCCATTTTAGGAAATGAGACTAATAGAGTGGGACAGACAAAAAAGGCAAATGAGACTAATAGAGTGGGACGGAGGGAGTAGAATTCAATGTACAAGCATGTAATCCTTCACAAACAGCATCCACAAAAACAGAATTTAATTTTTGTTCCAAAAGTGCATCGGCCACTACAACAACTCCATCCATTTGCTTTAATATTGGTGCATCATCATTCGCTGAATTCAATCGAATTTAAGTAATCAGCGTCACCAAATCTTTTGATAAACAAAAAAATACAAAATAAAAAGGAGTAGAAAACTGGATGAAAAAGTAAAAATATACAACAATAAATAGCGAAGCCAAACAAAAAAATAAAAGAAAAACCACCGCATCGCCGCCTATAGAAAAAAACAATAGTGTTGTCGTCGTCCCTGGTAGACAATAACAATAATAGGAGCAGATATCATGAAGAACAAGGCGTCACAGCCCCACGCAAAGAGCATACTCTCTCTCTCCTCTTTGGGCTCGGTGTCACCACTAGCCACTTCTCTTAACCATCACCTTTCTTCAATATATGTTAGGATTTTTGTTAGAGAAATTCTTCCTTACTTTTGATGTTTTGGAGGGTCAAAGAATGTAAGTCATCTTAGTTAGTTTTTCCAGTTTCTGGAGTTCTAAACTGTAATCCTTGTATAAAAATCGATCGAGTTGTAATAGAACTTAGGATGAAGACCGAGCAATGGAGAATGCACGAGAACTGACTATCATCACGCCTAGCCTTGACCAAAAATTGTATTGGAGCACTCAGATTAAGGTATCCATACTGATCAGGAGAAGTCAATATGAGGGTTTTCCCGAACTGACTAAGGAGAAGTCAGTTTAAGGGATTTCCATACTAATTCGGAGAAATCAGTATAAGGGCGTTTTTCCATACTGACTATAGATAGTCAGTATGAGGATTACCATACTGATCGTGGGAAGTCAGTATGAGGGCTAAGTTATACTGACCTTCAAAAGTCAGTATAAGAGCCTCAGTCAAACTCAGGCATTCGTAAATGCCTAAGTCAGTATGAGGTTATCCAAACTGGGTTCATCGGGCTGAAAAGGAATGTGACATAAAGTTAGTGTATTGTACACTAACACAGGGCAGAGCAAAAAGGAAACCTAAGGCGTGGGCTACGATTGGACAATATAATCCATGAGTCTAACGTCTGGATTTATGTGTCTAACGGATAGAAATTCAAAATGCAAAAGGTCCTCCTCCATATAAAGACCTACCCTCTCAACCTTAAATGGTTACCTAAACTGAATTGAAAAATCTGTAAGTCTCAAGAAGACAAAGGGAAATTTCAGGTCATCTCTCCCTGCTAAACTCTCTGAGTTTCCGTGTTCTCTAACACGAGACTTGAGCCGTGCTAACTTCTCCTAGCACGAGGCTGAAGCTCTTATTGGTGAATATATCTTTCTGAGATATATTCATAGCAGTCAGTTTCCTAGTCTGGGATTCTGATTCTCACGGGCGTATGCCAACCATCTGAGTTCTGGGAAGAACGTATAAACATCCAAACATTAGTAAACATCCAACCACCACGAAGGATGTTGCGGGGTGCGTCCCCACTTCAACCTGAAGACTAAGTCTACAAGGAGTTCCTAGGCGAGTGCCACAGTTGACCGGAGGACGGAGGTGTCACGTACTGTGTATAGATCCTAAGGAGGCTTGTATTTACTTAGTGAATTATCTAGAACTTAGGTCTAAAGAGTGGATGTAGGATATTGAATTCCGAACCACTATAAATCTTTGTGTGCTGCTTTACTGCTTTCTTTCATACTTGCTCTGTTTTCCTGTTTCACAAACTGACTCTTGAAACCTTCAATACTTGTCCAAGTATTGAAGAGTATACACTATGAAAGTGACTTAAGCCAAAACAGAGAATTAAGCTTAAACTTTCCACTCACAAAACTGACTATACTCTACTTAAACAAACCAGTGCATCTGTTATTTTATACTTCCGCTGCATATACAAAACCTTCAGCTGCACAGTTTGCACTCTGATTTCGGGACCAACAAGTGGTATCACGCGACAAGGTTCTTACATACTACGGTTGTGTTGAGTCACTTAGGACCAGATCTCTGTTTTCTGCATTTGGTTGTGTTTTCTGCACTTGGTTTCTATTTTGTGTGTTTAAGCTCAGGTACACAGAGATGGCTCAGATTACGAAGCTTCCAAAGTACTCATCCAAAAATTTTGAGATATGGAAGAAACGCTCGTTGATCATGCTGAAGAATGTCCACCCAGAAATGGCAGAGGTTATATCTACCAGATCGCTAAAGATCACCAAGGTGAATATGATGGGTTTTGTATACTGAAAGCATTTATTATAATGAGTATACGACGGTTTATTTCTCCTATCTGTTAATAATATTACATGTATGAACAATGGTATCCTCTTATCTCACCGATAGGGACGATCATACGGCGTGTTGTAGATCGCAGAAGACAGTATGATCACTTGACCTAGTGAGACATAAACCTGATCACAGCCGAGACAGCGTATGAGGATACATTTGTCCGGATGGCTGCGGCATTGTCGGAATAAGTAGTCTGTCTTGGTTACTTGACATGCTGGTATGCAGGGGTGGCGTATTGATGGACCGCAGTGAGATGTATTCGTCTGTCTGACATCAGCGAATACAAGATCTCGTTATATTGATTGAGTCCAAACCCTAACGAAGGTTCAGGGGTTTGCACGGGTTGACTGATGCTTTGACTTGCCATGGTGGAGAGCCTAAGTAACGTGCTCGTATATCCGCATCTTGGGTAACAGCAGTTCGTGTAATACTGCCTGAGACTGGGTTTAGGTAACCATATCCGAGTAATAGTATGGGGACATTCCCTGAGGAGCTCAATAACATTCATCGTGCCAAAGTCCTGCAGGCTGATTAAGTTCAGGTACGAGTGATAAGGATTGAGTGGTACTACTCAGGAATTACAAGATATTAATTAATTGTAGTTAGAGCTTGTCAGAGGCTCCGATTAATTAATGGATGTCCGGTAACCTTAAATATGGGGATTCTTAATTAATGCAGCCCGTTCTCATAAAGTGGTAATAAAGGGGTAGGTCAGTATTAATTCTGTGGTGAAAAAGAATTAATATTAATTAATTAATTGTGTCCTGGGTTATGGACATGGGAATTAATTAATTTATAGGCCCACTTTATTATTTGCATTAGGTCCCAGGTCTGGCCCAAATAAATATGCTGAATTGAGCCCAGGAGCCCACTAGGGTTTACAACCCTAGGTCTATAAATAGACAGCTCTCTCTCATAAGTTGTAATCAACACAAAAATAGAAACCCTATAGAGAGAGATAGTGGGCGCCATTTTCAAGGAGAGAGGAGGAAAATTTCGATTCTGGTCCTGCTCAAACCACAGATCTACGGAGTCCTCACCAGTAGTAGATCTGAACAGCATTGGGATACAGATCTGAAGACCTGATCTGGAGAACAGAATTCTATTTCTTTTCTTTCTTTATTTTCGAATTTATCTAGAAATTAGAGTTCTAATTTCTGTTTCCGCAGATAAAATTGAATTGCGTGGTTGAATTAAAGTTGGAAATTCAAACGCAAAAGATCAGATCAGACTCGACGAAATTACGGTAATCCCTCAATCCACAAATCTGAGTATTAAATTCATAGGAGCATGCTAGGGTTTATTGTTTATTTAATTGTGCACAATACCCATAAATCGATCCGGTTCAAATTGGTTTTGGTGATTCGGTTCACGGGAAAACCCTACAGAATACTCAGCTCGGAGGAGCAGAAGGTCAGGAGATAGTGGAGAAGCCTTATGCAGAGTTGACAAACGATGACAAAGTTCATTTTCAGTTGGATGCAGTGGCCTTGGAGCTCATCTTATAATCCTTACGAGAGCCACTGGTTGTTGAAGCCTTAGAACACAACAACGCCAAGACGATGTGGGTATTTCTTGGCTCACTTAGTCAATAAACAGCTCAGATGAAGCGGAACAAGCTTCAAAACTATGTGGATAAGTATGAATCTTTTCAAATGCTTCCTGAAGAAAGTGTCAAATCAATGGAAGCTAGATTCAATGCGATTATCTGCGAGCTGAAGAACTTGGGGAGAACATATGAAATTGTTGATATGAATGCAAAATTCTCTCCAAGATGCCCAAGGAGGACTGGTTTGTAAAAGCCACCAGCTTGAACGAGAAGGATCTCTCCAAGATGATGACCAAGGACGTGTTCGCCCAGCTCCAAGCCCATGAATGGGACATCCAAATGGCAAACAGAAATGAAGCAGTGCTAAGTGTCAGCATACATCCAGAAGGTGATGCTGCCTTTTTCGCAAAAAGAGAGTTCAAAAGAAGGCCTCAAAAGCCTTACCAAGCTGACAGATCTTAGGGACAGACGTCTATATTAAAGTCAGCACCGACACCTTCGTACCAGAAGGAGGAGGAAGAGAGCTCTGTTGAAGAGCTTGAGGAGCAAATGAGGAAGCTGATTAGACTTCTTGAGAAAGCCAAATCCAAGAAGGAAAGTTCATAGTCCAGTGAACTGAAGTTCAGCGACAGACCTCCTAGAGGCTGTTTTGAATGCAACTCTCTGGATCACCTAGAGTACGAGTGCCCACTAGTTCCAATGAGGAAAGGGAGCGCTTGAAGAGGATGTTCGAGAACAAAGCCTCCAGAGCGGTTGCAAAGGCCATGCTTACCAGAACTGAGGTGCCAGACATCTCAGACAATGACGAGAGCTACTACACATCAAATGATGAGGCAGTGGAGGAAGCCTTTCTGGTGTTGATGGCAAAGCTTGGAGAAGAGGAAGAAACTGAAACAGAGTCTAACACTCCGGTACACATTTCTAACTCAGTTATATTCCTATAGAATGCACTCTCAATCCTATTGCTCAGATTTAGAGGATGTTACTCTTGAAACTTTGAATAGAGAATTTGCTAAGTTTTATGAGTTAAAAAATGTCTTGGCATGTGAAAATGCTTCACTGAAACTGAAAGTTTCAAAACTGACTGAGGAGATCCAAGGATCAAAATCAGTAAGTGAAGATCTAGCTAAACTTAGAGAAGAGCATTCTACATTACGTGAATCGTTAAAATCTATATAAGAAGAATGCGCATCTCAAAAATTGAAAATTGCTAGTGATAAAAAATGTATCTGCTCACTCTACTCTAGTATTAGCAAAGTTTCAGAAGCTCTAAGTTTACAAAGACATTCCTCTGATAGGTCAGGACTAGGCTTTACAGAGAACAACTTGAGCAATCAGGCTTCTACTTCCGAAACTGGGAATGTCTCAAACCATCACTTTAGGAAGAATTCCAGTTTAGAAGTCAAGCTGTTAGGTAAAGGAGTAGTCAGTGTGGACAAGAACTCCTTAAAGGCTAATTAGGAAAGAAGGGGACAATCAGTTTCAAAACTAACTTCTACACCCAAGCATAGAAAAGATTTGACTTATAAGTCAAACAAACCAGAGATGAAGCCCTACATACCTAGAAAGTGGGATAAGCAGAACGTTCATAACATTAGAAAACCCACCTCAACTGCTAAAATTGAACTTTATAGAAAGTTAGTTTCATTTTTGGACTTCATAAATCTGAGGTTCCCAACTCATAACTCATATGAGAGGAGAACTTATCCTTATAGAAAGAACATCTATACGAGGTCTCAGTCCAACCAATTCCCTACTTTCAGGGCTAGAAAGACCACACATTCCGGACCAAGTTTCCAAGAATCCAACCGAAACTCAGTTTCAAGGAAGTCAGTTCCTAGAGACTCAGTTTCAAGAAACTTAGCTACTGGCCAGGTTTCATACACTCACCTATTCTCTTCAAATATGCACACAAATTGCTTAAACCCTTTAAAGAGGAAGAGAAAGGTTGAGAGATTTGTGACACCTAGATAAAAGGTGAAGCAAGTATGGATTCCTAAAGGATGGATCCATAAAACTAACCCTGCAGGACCCGCAGAAATACGGGTACCTTTTGTCTAACCTTATGTGTTATTCAGGTACAAGGTCACCAAGGTCAACATAAAAAGAAGAAAAGAGCATGGATCTTGGACAGTGGATGTTCAGCTCACATGACTGGTGGCAGCAATCTTCTCTCAAAACTGAAAATGACAAGAGGACCACTTGTCAGTTTTGGAGATGATTCAAATGGCAGAGTAATTGGCAAAGGATGCTTGAAGAGCAATGGAATTATCATCAATGATGTATCCTTGGTCACCAATCTCAACTACAATCTGCTGAGTGTGAATCAGCTTATCCAGTTTGGATATGAGGTGACTTTTGCTGAAGGAGAATGTTGGATCAATGACGAAGACTCCAAAGAGACTGTGCTTAAAGGTGTAAAGAAAGGAAGTCTCTACTATGTGGATTGGGAAAGCGGAAAGCCTGCAACATGCCTTGTCACAACAAGCTCATCCCAAGAAGAAGTCAACTGGTTATGGCATAAGAGGCTTAGCCCTCTGAATTTCCAGTCAATCAGAAATCTTGCAAAACACAAGCTTGTGGAAGGCCTACCACAAGTCAGTTTCAAGAAAGAAGAAGATGTCTGCAGAGCATGCAGGATGGGAAAGCAAACCAAAGCTTCATTCAAGAATCAAACCATCACAGCAAGCACAGACAGGATCCTCGAGCTACTACATATGGATCTATTTGGACCAACACTACAAGAAAATTCTAGAACGACAACGATTTTTAACCGTTGTCGTAGCTATAGTTGGAGTGTAGACGTAGGTTGTGTTGTCGTAGATACCCCCCTAAACCGTTGTCGTAGCTACTTACCACAACAGTTTAAAACTGTTGTCGTAGTCAATAATCAATCGTTGTCATAGCTATACATTGTTTAATAAATTACTCCTACGACAACGGTTTTTAAGTGTTGTTGTACATATATACGTCTATTCACGAATGTGGGAGTTGTTATTTACATTTTTGACAACGATTTTTCACATTCTAAACGACAGCGCCTCTATATTTATCGTTGTCGTAGATTAATAAATTAAAAGTTAGTTTATAAAATTAATATAAAACCTGTTTGTAAACTATTACGTAAACAAAATAATACACAATTGAAATCACGAAATCCACTAAAATATAATTAAAACTTTCATTAGCAATCACAAGTCATCAACAATATTCCCAAAGTATTTGTCAATCAATATCTCAAAATATAAAATATCCGAAACTACAAAGTAAATATTTATCTATCATTATCCGAAAATACAAAGTAAATGCTTGTCCATCATACATATTCTTGAACACAGTCGGCCCATTCCTTGCGCACATCATCAATTTCCCAACAGAATAACTCATTTTGAACTGTTAAACAAAAAAACAAAAAAAGAATATTTAATTATATCGGTAGATGCGTAATGATAAATAGACTCAACTAATCAGAACAATGTCTAAAAGAGGCGCTTCACAGGGACAAAATAAAATTACATTAAAAATTACAAGAAAAAGAAATAAATCATAACAAAAAACAAAAATAAATTTTAAAACAAAATAACAAAATGTGACATGAAAAAGCTACTTACTGGCACAAAATAAAACAAATCATGCATCAAACAATATTATTTCTCATTAAAATATAGTAAAAGAATAAGAGCAATGATTACCAATGATTGCAGTGAACCAATCGTCTCCACATCATCAGCCTCAATTATATCCTTCAAGTATCTCATCACATAATATCCACATTGGGATCCATCAAGTTGTTTAAGACCCTATGTTTGAAATCAATTTATTAATGGTTAGTTCGTTTTCGTCCTACGAATTTCATAAGTAAGTTATGAACATATCTTGATTATAGTCCACTTATGAATCTTTTTTTTATTTTGTTGCTTCTCTATGCAAAAAATCTTCAACACACTTTATATAATATAAATTTAATAAGTAAGTTGGCTAATTAATGGATTTAACAAGCAAAGGACCCGTTGAAGCTCCCAGCCAGACTGATTATTGTGGAATTATGCATTTGTCCCATAAATCTCTGTATCTAACCTTTTTAAGATATTTGTTTGCTGACTATTTGTCTATGTTGGGTTTTAATTTTTACTTGCGATTTTTGTTACACTTTATGTGTTACTTTCACTGTTTTCTTTTACTTAAATACTAGATTTGCACCCGTGCGTTGCACGAATTAAGTATTTAATTATATTAAAATATAATTATAATGTTACATATATAAGTACGTATGTATATATTAATATCTTTATAATAAAATTTTTTATATAATACATCCAACTATATATATAAATGTTAAAAAAATCAAAGTAAAAAGATAAAACACAAGGCTTATAAAAAAAAGAGTTTCTTTTACAAAATTAACCTATCAAAAAATTATAATTGTATTATTTTTTTTAGCACATAGTTGTATTGTTTTAAAATAGAAAATATTAAAAGTCTAGTGTTTATTGAAAATGACACATATCATTTTGTTGACATTGTTATTATTGTTTATTGACCATATGTATATGTTTAATATAAAAACATATAAAGTAAAATA
>JAPKLW010000446.1:457686-487460 GCA_026898455.1 Plectranthus barbatus
ATTAAAAAAGTTATATATCTTAACATTTTTAGTGATTCTTTTTAAATATATTTTATTTTTATTCATCAATATTACATTTAATATATTATAATATAAATTAATTTTTATATTACACGTCAAATTATATATAGAAGCTTAATAAAAATTAAAAATTATATCAAGCATGGTTTATGAGAATTTATTTAAATATTATTCCATAAAAAATATTATACTTGTATTATTTTAAAAATAGTAAATATAAAAAAATAGTGAGATTATATTTTAAAGAAAAAGTGACAAATAGAATTTTATTATAAATAATTATTATTGATTGTATATCTACATTATAATAGAATAAATATAATAAAAATTAAAATAAGAAAAAGTTTAGGTAGGTACAATTTTTTTTGCTACTTTGATTATATATATATATATATATTGATTATAATAGAGGAAATATAAAATAGAATAAAATAAAATAATAAAATTTATGTTGATGTGATAGTTTTGGCGGGAAATGGCAAAATTGTAATAAGAATGAACTATTCTCCTTTAGTATATATATAGATAGATTTTTAAGATTTTAATTATCAAACGGTGTTATGGTATAACATTTGTTAATTGTGGTTTTTAGAGAAAATTGATTATTAAGATTTATTCTCCCTAAATCCAATCAAAACTTTATTTTAGTATTGTAAGGGGATCAGTCGAGGCAAGCAGGATAAATACACAGGACACATCACCAACACTAGCAGTTAATAATAACACAAATTAAAGAGAGTAAATTACTCTCTAAGCACCATTCACTAAAAATGCTCAAGAGTTTAGGGGAAACATAAAAATCTTCAAAAGATTAAGATTTATGCCGACAACCATATTAGCACATTTATAGGCATCAACTCATTCGATAAAGGAATTAAGACCGTTCTAAGAGAATAAACAAAGAAAAGGGTAGATCATCTTTTGGTCAGTCCATGTTTGATTGGAGAGAGATTATAAAACCAAAAGAAACAAGCAAGGGCGCAATTGGCAAAAGAAATGTGAAAAAGAACTAGAAAGGTCATTTATATTTTATAGGATAAAATTATGACCACCAACGAAAGAATGCAAGACAAATACAAGTGAAATAGGTTTTCTAAAACCTAAGAAAACTCCAACTTAGCTCTCTTAAGCAGTATTTTAAATGTCCCATCAGCTAAAGTCTTAGAGTTCTAGCTCCCTCAATATCAGTTTTGCTTGAGCCTGTGAATCAGTACTCCAACATCCTTTCATCCTGACCAAATGCTAGAGCTTAAAGTGTGTTCGCATAAAGCTGAGTCTTCAGTCCAAAAGTATCAAGAAATGAGAGCAGATACCACTTAATACATAGAATGACCTAAGCATACCTAGACATGTCTAAGAGTTTATGGCTAATACGTGTGCAACGTGTGCAACAATAAAGTGCAAGCATACACTGTCAAGTAATATCTAAGAGTATCTAGAGTCGATCCCACGAGGAATGCCTTTTGTGAAGAATCGTGCACACAATCAACTTACAGCAGGGGTTTAATCAATTTGTGGTTGAATCTATTCCTAATGCAAAATAAATGACTTAACATAAACAAGACAATGACAAGTTTAAGCCCACACACGAACAGGACAAATTAAAGTTTCAGTTATAAAAGGCAACTCAGGTTGCTGACTCTACGTGCTGGAAAGATGCTACAGCATGGATTCTAGTTTATATTCTAGTGTTGAATCTCTGAAGTTCTCTCCAGTCCTTCCAGACTATCAAGAATACTTGAGATAATGACCAATCCACATATTCCTATGCTAGATTAGACAAAACCCAGCTCACAATAAGACAGATTCATAAAGCACACTAAATCCACACATTTTCCAATGGCTAGACTTAGCTCAATTCAAGGCTCTCTCCTAAACATGCTTTTCCAAACATGAAAAGAAATATATCTTAACTAAGTTGGCCAGACAGAGTAAGATAGGAATGGTAAACACCCAGAATTGATAGATTAACAAGGAATCCAAAACATAACACCAATCCAACAAGAGATCAACAACCCAAGTCTAGAATATTTAGCTCATGGCTAGAAATAAACAAAACATAGCTAAAATGTCTTTAAATCTAAACATAAGAAATGATTCAAAACTGCAAACAGAGATAGCTGGGGATGAATTCCTTCAATCCCGCAATGGTGTCCTCAGGATTCCTCCTTCGGCCACTCTCTAGCTCCACTCCTTGGTGCCTGATCTTTTCTTTCTCTCCAAGACTGTTGTATTGCTCTTCAAATCACGCACCCCAACTGAAATGAGCTGATATTTCCTTTTATATGTGGGCTCCAATATTCTAGAAGAATATATTTCTAGGTTTCCACAATTAAAGTTGTGATGCCTTAATTGTCCCTGCCCAGGTGGCAACAAGCTCTCAGTTTTCAAAAACTCGATGCGCAACTCAGTACGAAGAAACAACACATCTAGGCATCCAAAGAAACAAAAACTTACCTTCATTCAAGCTTCAAACTGACTTGATGAAGAGAAACCAAGTTTTGGGTTCGTACTTAGAAGACCTCTGAAAGACGGATGCATAATTAAACTGAGTTCCAACTCTCAGTTTAGGAACTGACTCTTAGTTAGTTTGGAATTTCGAAAGGCGGGATTTCGAATTCCAAAGGCAATCGATGTGGTTACATCGCTATTAATGCATATCTTGCATCAGATTTCGACATGTGGATAACGCTCCTTCACACGTTGCTCCAGTCAAATCTGAAACGTGCATCTCGAGGCAACGTATCTCAATCATCACCGAATAGCAAGAAACTGAAAGGTCACAAGGTACACCTACCTTATTTAAATGATCTTTCTCTCTGCTATAAATAGGGTTCATTTTGTTTCCTTTGTGAAAGAAACAAAAAAATTTCTCCAAAATCTCCATTGTCGAACCCTTCCTTCCAAGTTTATACTTCAACCACAACTTCCCTTAGATCTGGGAAAATGGTGATAGAACCCAAGCCTCCAGACATAAACTCACCACCCTTTTTGGGTGCGGTCAAAGAGGGGGGAAAATAAGTTTGGAAGGTGCAGAAGACATCAGAAGCATGAGCAGAGCAGCCGCTCATTGTGCCCTAAAGGCACAAAGTCACAGTAGAAGTCTACTGTAAAGTGCCAAAAAGACACAAGAATCACATGTAGAAGTCTACTGTGAAGTCTCAAGACGGCACACACTGCTCTAGCTGGTGGGAGTCTCTTCACTACATGATGTGCACAAACTGTTAAATCATTTCATGCAGTCAAATGAGGACATAAGCTTGGGGACTCCTTTTTGAGTTCTTGTCATTACTGATGGACTTCATGACAATATAAGCACCAACAGACCCCCGAAAAGCACAGCTGCAGTAAGTCAGCTTGAGGGAATCCATTGGAAAGTTGGTCAGTATATCAAACCAGCGTCCCTCATGCTTGCCTCTGCAGCAGCCAGATCGAAGAACATCATGAAGACCGGAAGCAGCCTAGTATAGACTTGGAAAATAGTTCTGTAATAGGTTTCTTTTTGTTAGTTTATCCCTGTACTTGTATTAAAAATTATTAAAGGGTAAATTGACTTGTTGATGACAATGTCTATTTGTCCAACAAAGGTCTTCGTTCTTCAAACGTTGAACTTACACAATCCAGTGTAATAAGCAAGCTTCTGACTCTCTCCCCTTCTTAAGATTTAAATTGCTCTAAACTGACTAGAAAAATCAATCGAGCAATATCTCTCCAAGTTTATAAGGAGAAGATCTTAAGTAAAAAGCTGATATTGAGGGGGAACTTTTTTGAGTTTATGCGACAAATTATCAAAACTGTAAAAACTCTAAAGTTATCCATACCTCATCGGCATAGGTTCCAGATGGCTTTGACCACACCAAAAATGGGGAAATTGTTAGGATTTTTGTTAGAGAAATCCTTCCTTACTTTTGATATTTTGGTGGGTCAAAGAATGTAAGTCATCTTAGTCAGTTTTTCCAGTTTCTAGAGTTTTGAACTGTGATCCTTGTATAGGATCCATCGAGTTGTAATAGAACTTAGGCTGAAGACCGAGCAATGGAGAATGCTCGAGAACTGACTATCATCACGCCTAACCTTGACCAAAATCTGTATTGGAGCACTTAGTTTAAGGTCTATCCATACTGACCAAGAGAAGTCAGTATGAGGGCTTTCCCGAACTGACTAAGGAGAAGTCAGTTTAAGGGATTTCCATACTAATCCGGAGAAATCAGTATAAGGACATTTTTCCATACTGACTGTCGACAGTCAGTATGAGGATTTACCATACTAGCCGTGGGAAGTCAGTATGAGGGCTAAGCTATACTGACCTTCAAAAGTCAGTATAAGAGCCTCAGTCAAACTCAGGCATTCGTAAATGCATAAGTCAGTACGAGGTTATCCAAACTGGGTTCCACGGACTAAAAAGGAGTCTAACATAAAGTTAGTGTATTGTACTGACACAGGGCAGAGCAGAAAGGAAACCTAAGGCATGGGCTACGATTGGACAATATAATCCATGAGCCTAACGTCTCGATTTATGTATCTAACGAATAGAAATTGAAAATTCCAAAGGTCCTCCTCTGTATAAAGACCTGCCCTCTCAATCTTAAATGGTTACCTAAACTGAATTGGAAAATATGTAAGTCCCAAGAAGACAAAGGGCAATTTCAGGTCATCTCTCCCTGCTAAACTCTCTGAGTTTTCGTGTTCTCTAACACGAGACTTGAGTCTCACGGGCGTATGCCAACCACCTGAGTTTCGGGAAAGACGTATGAACATCCAACCATTCTAGGAAGAATTAGTAAACATCCAACCACCACGAAGGAGGTTGCGGGGTGCGTCCCCACTTCAACCTGACGACTGAGTCTACAAGGAGTTCTTAGGCGAGTGCCACAACTGACCGGAGGACGGACGTGCCACGTACTGTGTATAGATCGTAAGGAGGCTTGCATTTACTTAGTGAATTATCCAGACCTTGGGTCTGAATAGTGGATGTAGGATATTGAAGTTCGAACCACTATAAATCTTTGTGTGCTGCTTTACTGCTTTCTTTCATACTTGCTCTGTTTTCCTGTTTCACAAAATGACTCTTGAAACCTTCAATACTCGTCCAAGTATTCAATAGTATACAGTGTGAAATCGACTTAAGTCAAAACAAAGACTTAAGCTTAAACTTTCCACACACAAAACTGACTATACTCTGCTTAAACAAGCCAGTGCATTTGTTATTTTATACTTCCGCTGCATATACAAAACCTTCCGCTGCACAATTTGCACTCTGATTCCGGGACCAACAATATAATAGCTATCACCTTCTTCTTTAATTTAAAGGGTATGTATCGAGGATTATACGGAATAGATTCAGGAAAAAACATGATATATGGTTGAGTATGAAATGTAAATTATGCAAGAGTGATATTAGGAGACAGTTAAGGAATGACTTAAACTACCAAATAATATTACCGAAAACACCCTCCAATCAAATTAAAAATGAAAGATAATAATCAATAATTAAAGTCAATCAAATAATCTGGGCCATTAAAATTTGAAAATAGAGGTATGAGATTTAGTCTTATTTCTTATGTGGGGAATGGTTTACAGATGATTACAACTATATATATATATATATATAGGGGAGTGATCATATGAGAACCAGCCTTACCATGTGAAAATAAGAACTAATCTTATCCGTCCAAATCATGAAATCAACAGCTTAGATTTAATTTCACCCGATATGCATTATTGTTTGTATTGACTTTCATTATTGTAAAATGAGGGGTAATTTTGTACTTAATGAATTCAAATCTTTTTAGAATCTTAATTTAAATCTTGCGATCTTTCTTTCCTTTGCGATTTGCGATCTTCATTCCTTCCGTGATTATATATTTTCTTCATTCATTCTCTCTGTGAAATCTGCTCGCCATCATCTGCGTTCGTTATTGTTTGTGTTCGTCGTCGTTTGTGCTCGTCATTGTCGTCGGCGAGTTATGGATCCTTTGAAAGGTAAGAATTGATAAATTTCATCTGTTACGTAATGGAATCAGTTGTTTTCTGATATGATGTTCGATCATTAGTTATCAGATTATGGTGATAGAATCGAAGATTCATTGTATGAGTTATTGATGATTTGTTTCCAGATTTTGAATTAGGTTTCGTAGATTGCTGTTTATGATTTGGTGTTTTCACTCTTAATTGTTTAATTTGAAGATGTGCATTATATATCGTTATGAATTGCATTATATATTTGTAGTACTTATGTTATATCTGAAAGAGTGATTATTAGTTTATGTACTTTTAAATTTGTTTTATATCTGCATTATATAATGTTATGGCTTGCATTATTGTTTTGTAATAGTTGCATTATATGTGAGTCAGTTATAATTAGTTTATGAAGGTTCTATTCCGTTATGAGAATTCATTATATAGTGTAAATACATGCATTACGTATTGTTATGAATTGCATTATATATTTGTAGTACTTAGGTTATATTTGAAAGAGTGATTATTAGTTTATGTACTTTTAAATTTGTTTTATATCTGCATTATATAATGTTATGGCTTGCATTATTGTTTTGTAATAGTTGCATTATATGTGAGTCAGTTATAATTAGTTTATGGAGGTTCTGTTCCGTTATGAGAATTCATTATATAGTGTAAATACATGCATTATATAGTTATGAATCTTGCATTATATGTTATAAGTTTCAAATTTAATTCGTCTTTTTTTCTGTACAGATTCGTTTGTTCCAAAGTGTGATAACACAGCACCAAGCAGATGTAGAAGATGGGTGATGTGGTGTGCCTTATTGGCAATGTGAGATTGTTGAGATCTTGGAGGCTCACCATCTCTCACAGACTAAGCATCCCTTGGCCAAAGCCTTCCTTGACGTCAACTAGCTCTTTACATCAACTCTGTATAAGATTGAGAGCTAGCTATGTTGAGATTGATGATTGATTATGATTGAGGAGGTTCTGTCCCTTGTTTGTTCCACAATGGATTGTATTGCTATTATTGTATTGTATTGTTATTTGTCAACCCTCATTCTTGCAACTTGTGATGTTTCTAGAAGAGGTTCAATGAGTGATTGTAACTTGTTTTAATTCATATTTAATTACAATTTTATTCTCAAGCCACAATTTACGTTGCTTTTCCACATTTATTTTTAATTAATTAAAGAAGAAAAAACACATTGAAATTATATTAACATATTTTTTAAGTTCAACATATAATGATATATAATGATAATATTTGTAGTATATAATGATAGTCCATAAACTATATAATGCAGGTCTGCTTTGTTTGATGAAACCCACTGTTTTGAATTATTACACATGTTTGTAATATTTGTGTATTTGTGTGAAATTAGAGGGATAATATATAATGATAGTATCTTCTCAATATAATGATAGTTTGTGAACTCTATAATGCATGTACGTTGTATGTGTATTAAGAAGATTATAATTCAAGAGTGAATTTGAATTAAAAGCGAAAAGACTAAATTGCCCAATAATGCAGGTTTTTGGGGAAAAAATGCCCGCATTTTTTATTAGATCTGGATCGTTGATTGAGCAAGATCTACGGCCGAGATTGGTTCTTATTTCTTATAATTAATTTGCACCATGCATAAAAATTAATACTAATATAAAATCATAGTATAACTTATCTCTATAAATAATAAATCTAATAATGCTATATTTATCTATCTTATTAATTTATTAATATTATCAAATATTACTATCTTATGATATTTGAGAATTTTAGTTTTACAATAATTTTGTTGGTAATCATCATTCAATTTTGTATGTTATCATATAAATATAATTATAGCCTGATTACCAAAACTATATAAATTATCAAATTATTGAGAAAAATAAAACATTTTGTTGAGAATCAATGGAGATAATTGTCTATCTTTATAAAACAAAATAAATTATGATATGTATTAATATAATAAGATATTTTTTTAATGAATAACTGTTCCCTTTTAAATTGTAATCACTCTTTGTTTTAGTATATTTATAGATAGATGTATAAATTTTTATAATTTGAATTTAAATCTTAAGAAGCAACCAGCTCATCCAATTGAAACCCCAACTGACGTTTTGAAATTACTCATTTAAAACACTGAGACGCAGAGGACACCAATAATATATTGACACGTCACCATTTTCTGTATTCTCATCACAAAAACCAAGCTCCGCCATCCTGTTTCTCTCTCATCAATTTTTTTACCTTTTGGAATTGAAGCCGAAGATTTTCATTTACCCCCAATTTCTCAACCCTAATTTCCGACAAAAATCCTCCGTTTCCCACATATATTTCACACCCTATACGTGATAACTCCAGTCGCCGGATTTCGGCCGTGTCGCTCCTTCTTCGATTGACTGAGATTTCAGCTCATCTGCCGGCGACGATCTGGGAGTTACATGAAGTGTAGGTCGGGAAATCTATTACGGCGTTGATGGACGGTGACCGATATTTATTAAATCTGTAGAAGCATGGTCAGATGCCTCGGACGCTGCCCGAATTAGGAAATAAAGCAACTGCATGTGAAAAGCCGGAGAGAAGATAAATAATCTAACACGCAGTAGGGGAGGCGATAAAGAATCTTGGTGGTGCCCAATGATGGTTGGAAGAGTTGAAAAGGCGGATGCCATTTTAGGGGATACAACTTTGTTGAGGACTGAGAACTGAGAACTGAAACTTCTTGTTTAGCTGGGTTAGTTTGGAAATAGAAGGTGCGTTAGAATATGGATGAGTTCGATAGTGGCGGGCGTGGCAGCGATAAGGGATTGGGAGCTGATGATGAGGGGGGTACGGCTACCCTTCCCGAAAGGGTTAGTGTTATATTCTATCTTGAAAAAAATGTCTGTCGTTTCTTTATATGCCGTTATCGTATGAAATGCTGCTGTTGTCTTGTTCTTATTTTGATGGGGCTAGGACTGGGAAAAATGTGCTGTGGGTAGTGGAATTTAGACTGCAGTAGCTGTTGACTTTGTTTTATGGGTTTTTGCTTGATGAAAGTGTAGTTTTAAAATTAAGTATTTGCGGTGAAGTTCAAATGTTGTGTGATTGTTTAATTTTGTGTATGAGGGGGAGATTTGATTCTTGTTCTTTTAAAGTTTTAAAATTTGGTGGTTGTGCTAATTATCTTTTTATTCATCCTGATCAGGTTCAGGTAGGTGGTTCTCCTGCTTATCGAGTTGAGAGGAAGCTGGGTAAAGGAGGATTTGGACAAGTGTATGTAGGCCGGCAAATCAACCCTCCAAACCCAAATGAAAGAACAGGTTCAGGAGCTTTGGAGGTATATACGTCATCTACTGATTATTTGACCTGCAGCAGGGAGTTCTGTTTCATTACAGCATTTTCTTATATCTTATAGGTTGCATTGAAGTTTGAGCATCGGAGCAGCAAAGGCTGCAATTATGGGCCACCCTATGAGTGGCAAGTCTACAAGTGAGCGTCTTCGTTTTCACCATTTTGCTTATTTTTCAATATGCTTCTTATTTAGAAGTTGAAAGCAACTGAAATGAATATTATCTTGGGTTTCATAGCGCACTTGGGGGAAGCCATGGCATACCACGTGTACATTACAAAGGACGTCAAAGTGACTACTATATTATGGTACATGATCTCCAAATCTCATGCTTATTTTGTATCTCCTAGAAATGGCTTGTATTGTGATCTGTCTTGAGTTTTCTACTAACTATTTCATCTTTTAGGTTATGGATATTCTTGGCCCTAGTCTGTGGGATGTCTGGAACAACAATTCACATACGTTAGTGTCTCTTTCCAATAAATAAGATTTTATTTTTTCCTCTTTCTAGTTTTGTTTTTCTTGTATGAGATCCTGCAGCCAATATCCTAATATATATTTTTGGCAGAATGTCCATAGAAATGGTGGCATGTATTGCAATTGAAGCAATCTCAATTTTAGAGAAGTTGCACTCTAGAGGGTAATAGTTCCGAAGTTTCCTTCACTCCAATTTTTATTTGATACGACCATGACCTGTTGATGATTTTTGTTTTCAGAAGCATTGCTACGTTCCCAGGAATTGTCTTGAGACTTATGAATGAAATATTGATGTTCTAGACACGTGCATAACAAATATTCTTTTCATTCAACTGCAACTATAATTTGTATTTTCACTCTGAATTTGTTATATTGGGAACATAATATGATTAGATATCTTAATAATTCTAAGATTCTTATTACTTATATGTAACTCGTGTGATTCAGGATCATGACATATTACGGTGAACTCTTGTGTCCCTGTGCAGATGCTCATTATCCATGTGATTTTGTATAACAGGAAATTGTAACTTATAGAGAGTTAATTAGTTCATGATTCTGTGATGCGAGTTTTTCAAAGTGATTCAGAGACTGATAAGCTTGTCTCTGGCTTTTGTTAAAATGCCTTATGAAATATCTCGACTGTTACACTGCAGATATGTGCACGGAGATGTAAAGCCAGAGAACTTTTTGCTTGGTCCACCTGGAACAGCAGAAGAAAAGAAACTTTTCCTGGTTGATCTTGGATTGGGTAGATATCTTACATGTTTAGCCAGTTTATGTATAAGAATCAGCTTTACATATTTTATGTAGAATCTTCTCCTTATTGGCCCTGTCTACATGCAGCAACCCGTTGGCGTGATAATTCTACTGGTCTTCATGTTGATTATGATCAACGCCCAGATGTGTTCAGGTGAATTAGGACTCTGCAGCTTGTTCTTCTCCATGTATATATTGGCATTCTGTTCTGTTTCATTGTTCTTACATCATGAGAGAATTCATTTTTCAGAGGAACAGTCCGTTATGCCAGTGTACATGCTCATCTTGGAAGAACTGGTAGCCGTAGGGATGATCTCGAGTCCCTTGCTTATACACTCGTTTTTCTTCTCCGAGGCCGGCTTCCTTGGCAAGGGTACCAGGTCAGCCACAGTTGTGAGACTTGAATCTAGTTTTTGAAGAACCTACACCTGACATTTTATTTATGGCCTATGTAGGGTGAAAATAAAGGCTTCCTTGTGTGCAAAAAGAAGATGGCAACCTCTCCAGAATCTCTTTGTTGCTTTTGTCCTGCACCATTTAAGCAGTTTGTGGAGTTTGTCGTTAATCTGAAGTTTGATGAAGAGCCTAATTATGCAAAATATATTTCTCTCTTTGATGGAATAGTTGGCCCACATCCAGATATTAGGCCAATCAATACCGAAGGTGCTCAGAAGGTATTCTTTAAATCATCCGTTTTATAAATTCAGCTTGTTTCTTGACCTTGAAACATCATGGTAGTTATTACTTATAGTTATGTTTCTTGTATTTTTTAAGCTTATATATCAAGTGGGACACAAGCGGGGACGACTTATGATGGATGACGATGATGATGAACAACCTAAGAAAAAGGTTCGTATGGGGATGCCTGCCACACAGTGGATAAGCGTCTACAATGCTCGACGACCAATGAAGCAAAGGTATCTTGTTTTCACCACTTACTGCTAGGTTTCCAGAGGAATAATGATCAACCCCCTTTTACCTGTAGATATCACTACAATGTTGCGGATTTGAGACTTTCTCAACATATTGAGAAAGGAAACGAGGATGGGCTATATATCAGTAGTGTGGCATCGTGTTCAAACCTCTGGGCTTTAATTATGGATGCTGGGACTGGCTTTACCGATCAAGTCTACGAGTTGTCACCTAATTTCCTTCACAAGGTCTCCCCCATCTTGCATCTAAACGCTTGGTGCAACAGGAATTTGCTTGCTTATGGATATGTTATTTTTATATTTTATTGGTTTGAGATAATTAATTATAATTCTTGTGTTAATTGTGATTTTCAGGAATGGATTATGGAACAATGGGAGAAGCACTATTATATTAGTGCAATTTCAGGGGCTAATAACGGGAGCTCATTGGTAGTCATGTCTAAGGGTTAGTTTTGAAGTGCAATATATGAGATGTTACCTTAATTCCATGCAGCTATGTAATGACTTTAACCTCAAAAAAATACAGGTACCCCATATCTACAGCAATCCTATAAAGTTAGTGAATCTTTTCCCTTTAAGTGGATCAACAAGAAATGGAGAGAGGGTTTCTATGTTACTGCAATGGCAACTGCAGGAACTAAATGGGCAATTGTGGTGTCTCGTGGGGCTGGGTTTTCGGATCAAGTATGTTTTATCGGTGCCACTTTTGAATTTCTGCCCGTTTTAGCTGTCCCGACCTGAATAAATTGATTATTGTTCTTTAATTTCTTTCAGGTTGTGGAATTAGACTTTCTTTACCCCAGTGAGGGAGTTCATAAGAGGTGGGATGCTGGCTATCGCATCACTTCAACTGCAGCAACATGGGATCAAACTGCTCTTGTTCTCAGTGTTCCAAGAAGGAAACCTGTAGATGAAACACAAGAGACTCTTCGAACTTCTGCTTTTCCAAGTACACACGTCAAGGTTGGATGCTCTATATTTTTTTTGTTGTCAACCTTTTCTCTCTTGCTTCTTAACGTTCTTATTATGTGCAGGAGAAATGGTCTAAAAATCTGTATATTGCATCTGTCTGCTATGGAAGAACTGTATCTTGAGGTGTCAGAAGTTTGATGGAATTGTGTTAAGGGTTAAAACGAGGATTACCAGCTATTCATTGAGTTCTGAGAAAATTAAATTTTTTTCTCCTTTGGCAAACGAGGTTCCCATTTTCTTCTGCTGCGTGGCTCTTGTTGCGACCACTAGGAGATTGATGTATGCTTACTCTGGCCATCAATGAATTATTTGTAAAACCTGTGCACTGTACTGCAACTACTTCTGGCCTTGGGCAGGTTTAGATCCTCGGTGGGTCATGATGGCTCACTGATTAAAATTTGTATAGCTTTGAACAGTAGTTACCTGAAAGCATAGTGCGCAGGCCATAGTTTCATCAGTGATGGTGTTGTGGTACATCAATCGAGATTTTGCAATGGAGGCTGGATCTTTTGAATGAAATTACCTTTTCTCCTTCAGTCTTCATTTCTAACTCGTGTTATATTTGCCGAACTTGTTCAAAGGATTCTGTGGAATGGGGTTTGACCTGGAGTTGGTACTGTTTCGTCTGAATGTTGAACGCTAGAATTTGTTATAATTACTTATGTATTTTATCTATAATCTGTATGCTGATTTAGTAATGTGTTAGAAAACAGGGATTACGGAGCTAAGTTTTGTCTTCTATTTTGAGTGCAAGTAACGGGCATCTTTTGATCAAGAATATGCTGTGTACCTTGTGTTTTTTCACTCACATGCTTCACTATAAACTAAAATTTATGGCATCCGGTTATCATTTGTCAAATGAGATATGTTATCTGTTGCTGATTTGTTTTTGCTAAATGTCCAAGAGATTTCTTTGGTGCATAAGAAACTTTTGGACATCCGAAGCCTGAGATCATTGGCCTACTAACCTTGAGATTTTATAACTTTTATGACCCCTTTGTTCTATCAGGCTGACTCCTGGTGAAAACTCTCCTGCGGATCTGGTCAGTTTGCTACTACACTGAATTCGTTGTGCTATGTTCATGTGATTATTTTCATTCCAATTGCAATTGGAAAGCAAGTTTAGACCCTTTTGCTTTACAACAGTGTTTGTTGTGTTGTATACTATTTAGCATTTAGTATACTAAATAGTATACTAAATAGTATACTATTTAGTATACTATTTAGCATTTTACATAGATGCTTAGTGAAATGTTCATTGTATTTGGGGATTGATTGTCAGTATCGGCTCCTGCTATAGTGGTCTCCAGAGTTACACTATTGCTTTATAGGTAAGGTCTGGTCTGTCATACATGCTGATAGCATTATAGCCTGGAAATGACTTGCAATCAATGCTACGAGCCTTCTGATGCTCTGTCTTCTTACAGTCCTTTATGATTGTAATATTGACCATGAAAAAAATGAAGCTCGGTTTGTTTTCAGCTGACTGTATTTGTTAATTCTGTTGTTTATTCAGATCCTTTGGGCGAACCCGTTCAGTAATTTTGAAGCGGAGAGCAAATGCTACTACACAGGTATTGAAATTTCCACGGTATTCTCAGGTCAAACTCATTGATGGTATAATACATTTTTGTGAGTTTTTCTCATTTTTTTTAATTATGTATATTGTTTGCCATATCTGTATATTTACTTTTCTTATTGTGGTGTTTTTGTGTCTGCTGTAGCAGGTCAATGCAGTTGCTATGACATTTACGGATCTAATCTTGACAAATTCTCTGCTCTATATTTCAGGGTAGGCACTCTTTCCATGGTGTGTTGTTTTACCACTCTCCATTTTGGTTTATAATTTAACCCAAATGTTTCTTTTATTACACTCCCGCCCTCTCACTCTCTCTCTCTCTCTCTCGGCATCTAATTTCATTCGTGTTTGATCACGTCTCGGTAGATTGCCTGTTGAAATTTCTCTTAAACTGCGTCAATCATATTTATATTTATGCCATTATAATTGGTTAAATTATAATATTATGTAATGAAGTGCATTTGTAATATCCCTAATTTTAAATTAAGTTAATTATGGATTAATTAGAAATTATATATAGAATTTATTGTGCAATTAAATTAAATTGCTCGATACGTCGGTTTGATCCACGTCTTTGCATGCATGTTCATTTTATGTAAAATTATGCCTAAGTGTATTATTTTGAAAATCCTAGATGGCCATGCAGACGAATTTTACATTAGAAACCGGACATGATGAATTAAGGTTTCTAGTGTTTATTTGAGCCATTTAAATTTTAACTTGCACTCAAATGCTTCGTTTCTTAAACCAAGCTATAGATTGCTAGATATTAATTTATGGAATTACTAGAAATAATCGGATTCAGAATCCGAGGTTCGTAGAACTTTTTGTCACAATTTGAGTGACTTTGGGGCGAAAATCCCTATTTTAGAAAATATTGTAATCCTAATGTTGTGTAGAAATTATATTTAGAGAATTTCTACGTTTGTCCATATTTTAATTTGGACAATGTATGTCGATTTATAAATTTGCAAAAGTCAAATAACGGAATTCATTACTTAAGTGAGCATTTGTGGAACCGAGAAAATTATGACACGCATCACCATATTTTTGATGCCACTTGTCACCACATGATTGGGCCAACAAGCCTACCTATACCCTAGACTATTAATGAGATTGTATATGAGGTGGATAGATTTATTGCATTTCATCTCTTCCACTTTTTTTTTTTCTCAATTCCCGTAGCAACCATTCCCGCCACCCTCCAGTGCCGCCACTGTCTTCTCCATTTTCTGGCCGGAACAGTCAGAATCAGGCGATGGTCATAAAATAAGAAAGAAAGTACTCGTCGAGAGCTTTCCACGGAGCACTTACACGCCCAAATCCGTTGAGAAACGAGAGTTATCGCTTCCAGAATTTTCCTGCGAAGGTTGGTGCGATTTTGCGATTTTCGGTTCCAAATCATGATAGATCTTGAAACAAACTTGATATTCATGTTCCTTGTGACTCTAGGATAAATTTAGTGCCTTTTGATCATCCACCCATCATCATTTCGTCGGATTTTTGCCGGAAAAGCTTTCATTTTCTCTCTCCCCGTCGCACAGCCCCTGCCCAGCTGCTCGCTGCTGTTTTGCATTTTTTCGGCCAACTGAGCGAGATTCAGGTGATGCTCATAAAAGATCAATTAATGTACGAACTGAGGGTTTTCAAACGCGACCAAGATCACTTAATTCCGTTTAGAAGCAATCGATTTATAGCTGTCCAAAGTCAGGCTGCCAGTAAGATGACGAATTAAATATTTCATCTCTGAATCATGATTAAACCTAAATGTATCGATGATCTACTTATATATTTGTATTTCTTATTACTTGGGAACATTTTAGTACCGGTTTATCATCACCCTTGCCACTGGATCGCCGGAGTTGGCCGGAAACTCAATTTGTGTGGTGAGGTTTTCCAACGTTTCTTCATGAGTAAGAATGTATGTTTTAATCCGATAAATCCATATTTCTAGCTGTGTAGGATGTTTATAAACATGAATATATGTTTAATTTGAGTTTTGGGGGTGTAAAATGGCCGGAGGTAGCCGGAAAAGCTTTCATTTATTTCTCTATTCTTGTACCCGCCACCACCAGCAGTTGCTTGCTGATTTTGCTTTTTCCGTCTGGTACAGTGAGAATCTGGCAACGAGCATAAAAGACCGAATAAGGTACTCGACAAGATCTTTCCAAAGAGTACCTTTACTCCTGAAATCGATGAGAATTGCAAGATCTACAGGGCCACGAACAGGCTGCGTTAGTAAGTGAGCATTTTAGGTTTTCGCCTCCAAATCACGATCAAACGTTAACGGATTGATGAACTAATTTGATATTTGTGTTCCTTGTTCTAGTTTGGTTCTTCCAGTACATTTATTTTGGACCAAATGCTGCCCAGTTGCCGAAAACCACCGCGAGTAGTCATTGACGGAGGTAGAATTTCTACCTTGATTCACCACCATGTTCTTAAGTTTTGATCCGTTTAAATCATAATTTGAGCATCCTAAATTGTCCCTAGACATGTTTAGAGGTTGAGTACGAGATTAATTATTTTTTAAGTTAGCGAGTCTCGAACTCAATTATCTGTTAACCATGGATTGGTTAACTTACATGAGAATGATTAGAGGAGTTGCATGAACATTTCGACTTATGAATATTGCGTGTTAAGATGAGTTTCGAGTTTAGTTAGTTGATTAGTTGCCGAACCTTTGGTTCATTTTTGGCACCAACTGAGATGAAAATGGTTAATCGTTAGACATTTGCCTGACTTATTATGCATACTTATGTAGCTGATTGAAGGGAATAAAGGGTAGCTGATCTGGCTTTCATATACTTGATTACTCGTTTATTCACCCGTGATATCAGTAAGATCATCAGGTGGGCTTTCATATTAAACTAAAATGTGATTTCGGACCAAGAGTCCTCTTTGCAAAAATTATGTGAACATGTTTTGTTTTAAGTTGAAATGTCATATTTGTGTACCTTTTTGTTTTGTATTATCTATCTGTCCTCTAAGCTGGGAAGACAACTATAGAGTATATGTGAAATTTGAGTCGGGGAATACGACCAGAGAGGTAATTATAAACGATCGGATCTCGTGTCTCACTGAGCCGAGATTAGTGCACTCTGGTGTTAGACCTGGTGGAAGAAAGATTCCACCAAATAGACTGGTCACCGTGACTATGGAAGTAGGCCTGCTTCCTAGTCACACCCATTAAAACAGATAGTGTATGTGGAAATAAAATCAAGCTTGGTATTGTGAAATAAAATGATTTTGATAAACATGGAAAGATTTCTTAAAAGTAAAACTCATGTGTTATCGTTGGATTATGATATGACAATTTTAAATGTATACATGTATTTGACAATGTGTCCACTGGGTACGTAGTACTCAGCCCGTACATTATTTCTAAAATGTGCAGGTTGAGCCAGGAGGAGGAACGTAGAAGTGTGTGAGCAGGTGAAATTGTTGGTGACCGTTAGGTCCCACTAACGAATGAAAGATATCCAATGTAATTTATCCTGAAATATGCATCTTCATAAAAATATTTCCGCTATGCAATATATTTCGCTGCATTGAGCCTCTGACATGTTACTCTTTCCCGATTTTTATATGTTGATTGTGATTTGAAATACCGTACTCTTTGTCTTCAGCCGATGAATTGCTTTAATTCGTAACACTCCGTTCTCGTACTTTATTATGTTTGTGTGTTTTGAATATAGATAATTGTGATTGTTGTCCCTTTCATTTATCCAATTATCCCACCGTCACGTCCTCAAGTCCGGGAAAACAAATGGGGGCGTTACAACATTTGAGTTTATTTATTTGTTCAAATTATGTAAAATAACTAACTTTTGCAATTAGCTATTTCTTTTAGAAAGATTCGTTTATAATTGCATTCAAATTATAAAATCGTTTTATTTGATGAGTTATGGACTTTATTATTTGGCACTTCTTTTATTGGTGTGGTGTGAACTAATTAGACCATTTTCACAGAAAGATTCGTTCTCGTACTGCATTTTTTTTCACTTGAGTCCTTTAACTTGTATTTAGCTACAAATCAACCGTTTTTTATTACTTTTGTTTTATATTTATTTATTTGTTTTAGTAATGTGTGTAAATATATAGATATATGTTTCTAATTTAATTATATCATCATTATTATTTTATCAAAAACTAATGTATGGTTAACTAAAATTACATAGAAATTTAATGTCATTTGAACTTTTATTTTTTGTATTAGCTTTTAAATTTAATACATTTTTATAGTTAAATTTAAACATAGGCATTGACATAAAAACATTAAAATTACTAAAGCAATTGCATTACATGAAATATTAAAATATAACAAAATGCAATTTTATTATCAAGTTTCTTAGCTTATTTGGTATGTTTTAATGTATTTTTATTATTGAGATATCTCATTAGTTTGATATCAAGTTTATTATCAAGTTTTTTAACGTTAATATCAAGTTTTAATTTTTTTTAAAAATAATTTTTAATAAATTATAATTTTATTATTTAAATAATTGATCAATTAATAAAAATACAATTAATAATATTTTGTATTTTTAACAATTGATTATCATGTAATAATTTATATTATTTGAAACTGATAAAGATTTCCAATTGTAAATTTGATTAATATATTAGTATTTGAAAAGTATAAAAAATTGTGATAAAAGAAATATGTTAAAGAATATTCTTTTGACTTTGAGTTTGGAGTTTTCAATGGAAAAAAATTGAAATTTTTTATTTGAGTTTTGGTTATTGGGTCGGAGATGACCTGAGGGATTTAGAGTCGGGATATTTTGGTTGACATACCCAATTAATATTTTTTATAGTTATACTAAAAAATATATATTTTTATTATTGAATATTATAATTTTTAGTTAAAGTTTATGTTCTACTCTATGTATTTAACGTAAATAGCTTTTTTATTGATGATGAAAAAATTAAAGATTAATCCATTTAATCATGAATTTATAATATTTTTATATATTGATGAATTAAAACGATACTTCTTGATTATTTAAATTTATTACATAAAGATTGTAATGTATTTACAAATAATATTTGTTAATTGTTTATAGATAGATTATAAGAGACAAAGATTTCACAATATAAAAAAAATTATAAAATTATATGAAAAGAATAATTTGTACATTTATCGACTTGACATATTTTCTCAAAATTTGTGGGTTCGGAATTTAATGGACTGGCAAAATTATTATTATTAATATCGACTACAAACAAATGAGGAAGTCATTCTCGCTTGTGGATTGAAGCTTCAAATATTTAGTTGAGTGGAGATTCGCGGTTCTAAAATAACATTTTTATTTCATATATCAACTGTTCTTTCAGCCATGCGTTGCACGAAATATTCGTGTGTCGTGGATTGCACTTATATTATTTTTGTTTTAGTTTAAATTTAAGAATTTAATAATTTTTATATCTTATTGTATAAAAAATTGATCACATAATATTTTATTATATAAAAATATGATCACAAAAATATTGTATCTTAATTAATATATTATTAAACGGTTATGAAAGTATGTTGAACAATTCACATTTTAAAACCGTTATACCCAAATTATATATTTTAAACATTAAATAAAAATATTAATTTAAATAAAATAAAAAATCAAATTAATGTATCCACATTTCACAAAAAAATTTGTTGATATTGTGTTATTGAACGGTTAAGTTAAATGTATATTTTTGGCATGAACCATTATTGAATGAGACTTGTTTTATTTTGTGTAATAATTTGATACTTATTTCATTTTATTTTAAATAATGAAATGGTCAGACAAATGGAAAGTGTCGGTGTAATACTATTTTATTTAAGTGCAAATGAAGGAATGATTGAAGAAATACATTTTTTTATGGCGGGAGAAATATAATTATTCAGACAAATCTTAAATAAACTCAATATTTGACTTATAAAAAAAAATGAATAATTTTATAATTTTGAGAATGATCTAAGTGTAATGAGCAGATAATTTTGTTTCTTAAATTTGAGAGTAATATAATAATAATAGTTTTGCATTTTCTATATTTAAAATATTCAACTATGAAATGTTTATAAAACAATTGTCATAGTTTTTTTAGCATATTTCTTTTATTTAGTAGATTAAATAAAATTATTGTTGTAATTATAGCCGTAATCTTAGCAATAATTATATATGAAATCACAGTCATAATTACACTTTAATACCTTATACATAAAATTATATATAGATTTTAGCCCAATATATCCGTAATTATATAAATATACAAAAAATTCAAAAAAATCACAATAATTATATTTTTGTCATTTTTATTTCAAAAACATCACATCAATATAAATTTTCTATTTTATTTGCTATTTTATATATTAGAACATATACAATAAACAATTATAGCAATTTCAATAAAACAATATTTGTGTGCGATTTTTGTAATTGAACTCGTGTTTTGTAAAGTTTAATGTTTGATTTGTTTTATTGGATTTACACAAAGAATAATTTATATTGGTTTAGGACAATAAAATCCTTAATAAATATTTGTTGATATTATTGGAGATGATTATGGATTGTTGTGTGGTATGAAAATTAGTAAAAAAGTGTATATTTATTATATAAAATTAATAATTATCTTATTAAATTATAATATATTATGATATAAAATAAATATTAATATAATTATCCAAATTATTAGCCTTAATTTTAGTAATATTAATAAGTAACTGTTCCCGCCAATTTTAAAATAACTACTATTCCCTTTTCATATATTATATAGATTAGGGGTGAGCAAAAATCGAATCGAGCCAAAAAAACCGACCGAAACATTAAAATTTGGTCGGTTCGATTCGGTTTTGAAAAATTCAGTTCGATCCTCAGTTGCAAAAATGAGAAACCAATTTAATTCGGTTCGGATGTCGGTTCTTCTTCTCGAAACCGAAAGAACCGACCAACCGACCAAATATATTTATAATAATAATAAATTATATTATATTTAATAAAATATTTATTATATATTAATATTTAGTGAATAACATAACCTAATTTCCTAATTCTACCCAGCCCCAGCCGCAAGTCCCTCACCCTCCCTCTCGACCCCTCCGATTCCGCATTCCCCCACCGACCACAACCCTTCGCCAGCTATCACCAGCACCGCCACATCATTACCGGCACCGCCAGCCGAGTTCCCAGCACGCACACGCAGGTAGGCCGCTGCATGCCAGTCGCCAGCATCCTGCAACTTGGTCCCCTGCTTGCTACGCGTCCTCCTGCTCGATCGGAGCACGCACACAGACCGCCAGAGGCCCCAGCACGCCAGCACCTTGTAGCCCTGGTCCCCTGCTCGTTGCTCGTCCTCCTCCTCCTGCTCAAATAATTATTTAATTTTGGTTGGAATAGTACCGACCAAAACCAAACCAAAATATTCGGTTCGGTTTAAGGGATTGTCAGCTCAATTTTTGATCGGTTTTAAAATTCAGTTCGGTTTGTTCGGTTCTCAGCATTTCGGTCGATTTTCAACCGAACCGACCGAATGCTCAGCCCTAATATCAATGTTAAAATTTTTGTTGGTTGTATTTTAAGTTCTCTTCAATTTTATTTGGGATGTCAATCGGGTCATCCTGTCGGATTTCGAGTCAGTCTTATAGGGCTATGTGTTAATCGGTTTGGGTCTAATCGAGCTGAAAATTTTTTGGGCTAAAAAATCTTGACCTAACCCATCGATTTTCGGGCTACAAGCCAATGAATTTATTAATTATTTTTTGTTTTAGTATATTTTCACTCTTTTAATATTTTAAATGTTGAAAAATAAACAAAATATTATTTATCTCCTATTAAAACACAAAACTGATCACAAATTTTTATATAATGATAAATTTAATAATTAAAAATATATATATATATTTTATTTTAACAACATTTGAATATTGTTTAACTTCATAAATAAATAAACTTAACTATCTATCTATCATGTGAACTAAATATAATTATATAACTCAAAACTTAATTAATAAATATCTTCTTAAATATTCGAAGTAGATTTTAGTACTATAATTATGAAAAATATATTAATAAAAATAATAATCGGGTTAATTGGGCCAATCTATGGGGTTTTGGGCTCAACCCTATCGGGCCTTGGATTATTCGATTCCGAGCTAGTCGCGCTAAATTTTTTTCGGGCCAAAATATCTCGACCCTAACTCGTATTTTGACTCGTGTTAATCGGGCCAACCCGTGGGTTTTGGGTTAAATTGACATCTCTAAATTTTACCAATAATTTTCAGCGAAGAATTAATATAATTTCCATGGGGAATTTATTTTCCCAGTCTTCCATTAATTAAAACTTCTTAATTGTGATAATGTGGTCAATTATGTAATATAATATTTCTTGATGGATTATGAATCGTGATTCAGGAACAAAGTTGATACGATATAAAAATGAAAATAGATACGAATGATTCGATCTTGACCTTACCGTAACGAAAATTGCCACGAGACGGATATCACACGCATGAGAAAGCTAAATGAACAATGGTTGAAACTCAACACCTTTGAAGTGACTCTCAAAGAATTGTAGGCAAGGACGAAATGAACCCTTACGACCCAATAAGCAACCCACCTCAACAAATGGATGTGAAAGTCTGGGGCAACTCTCATATTATCTTCTTTTGTCTCTTGAATTGAAGCACTCATTGATTCGGATTCGGTTATCACCACCAATGTCTGCTCATTCTCTGATTGAAGCTTTTCTGATGAGAATTTACTAAGTGTTTGATACTCCTTCCAACTAACTTGATTTTGACTTATATCTTTGCTATTAGTCCTCTTTTTCTTTAATTGATCATGAATGTTGATGGCCATAAAGACCATGACAAACAAGTGCTCATAAGGTTGTATCTCGTCTACTCTTTCTCGGATTTACTGATTCAATCCAACAAAAAATATTTTCCTTGTTGCTTTTGTATCTTCAACGATAGTGACTCGAATCATTGCTTCATCTATCTCTTTGTAGTAGTCTTCCACACTTTTAGATTCTTGCCTCAAATCCTGCAACTTATAACATAATTGTCGATAGTAATAATTATGTACAAAATATTTGTTCATTATTACATTCATCTCTTCCCGAGTTATGATAGACTGTTCTCGATTCTTCATTATGTTAATCATCAATTGATCCCACCAAGTAAGTGACATAATCAGAAAGCCTCAAATCTGCCAACTTGACTTTCTCACATCCATAAACTTCGTGACAATCAAATGTAAGCTCAATATTCCTCTCCCAATTAAGACATAACTCAAGATCATATCTTCCTTGAAATGATAGAATGTTCATCTTGATAGTTATCCAAAATGTTATCAAGGGATTTTTTTTTTTTTTGTAATTCATAAATCTTACTTGATGACTCTAGGACTCTATATAGATGGATATATATGAATGAGATATATGTGAATAGATAAGGATAAATATGGATGCAATAGATATCGATAGATTTGATAGAGATAAATATGGATAAAATAGATATGAATGATATATATATATATATATATATATATATATATATATATATATGTGTGTGTGTGTGTGTGTGTGATCAAGTACTTAAATTAAAGTTTGTGTTCAATAGGAATGAATCTCAGTCATTGAATTTATAGCATCAATGGTTGAGATTAAAGTATCAAATATTAAAAAATTAAGCATAATTTTTATTCGTGCTTAATTGCTTTATAAATCATGCTTAATTTGATTAAACATGATTTATAAAGCTTAAAAGCATGAAATCTGGAAAAAAGTTTTAATCTCAACCATTGATTTTTTTAGATAAGTGGTGTAGATTCATTCTTATTTAGCACAAATTATTTTTTAGTATTTGATCCACTTCCTATATATATATATATATGAATGGAATAGATATGATATGATATGAATTTAAAAAAAAAATAAACATGCGATATAATATGATTAAGATATGAATAAATATTGATGACATAGATATAATAAGAGGCAAAAAAATAATTATAATAATATAAAAAATGAAAATAAAAAAAATAAGAATAGTATGGAAAAATTAATATTAATAATATGAAAAAATGAAAAAAATAATAAATAATATGAAAAATAAAAAAAGATACGAAAGAAAGAAAAAAACAACTTGATTAACCAAGGCTCTGGTGCCAAATGATACGATCCTTGTTGATGGATTAAGAATCGTAGTCCAGGAACAAAGTTGATACGATGTAGCAGCGAAAATAGATACAAATGATACAATCCTGGCCTAATCGTAACGGAAATTGCCACAAGATCGATATCACATGCACGCAGAAGCTAAACGAAAAATGGTGGAAATTCAGCACTTTTGAAGTCGGCCCTCAAAGAACCGTAGGTAAGGACGAAACTGATGGAGCCCAAGTAGCAGCTGTGAGAGACGATCCAGTCTACATTCCGAGTGGGCCGATGACTAGAGCTCGAGCAAGGACTTTGAGGGCTGGATTGAGTTTATTGATTAAAGATATTTGGGCTGCCAATGTTTCCAAAGAATCGATGTTGTTGGAATAATTAAATAAAGACCCAAAAGTTATTAATTTAATTATGTGTAATGATTGAGCTTAGTTTAATTTATTTAGTTATTTTGGGCCAACATGTTTATGCCTTGTTTTAATTAAATTTTGAATTTTACCCCTTTTAAATTCGAAATTTATTTTCTTATTAGTTTAGGGTTTAAGTTGCCTATATATAGGCCTTGTATGGAACAATTTTGATTCAATTTTCAGTTTAATAAAATTTGTGAGGTTTTCTCCTTTATTTCTGAGAGCTCAAATTTTCGAAATTCCTATTCATCCATAGGGTTTTGATTTCGACTAATCAATTGGACAGTCATATCCATTGGTGGTGTCTTCATTCATATCCTTCGTTATTGGATCAATTCGCTTCTTGGGTCATAGGAGAAGTTATTCTGGACTACGGTACTTGAGGTTTTCGAATCCAAAGGTGTTGGATCCTTCAATCTTCAGTGATCAGTTTGCTTCCGCTTCGAGTCTGAGTCCATTCGTTCGAGTTCCTGGGCTGCGATCTAACCCTTCCTGGTGAGGATCGTATCAGAAACGAACCCCTACGACCCAATAAGCGACTTGCCTCAACAACACTGAATATGGTGAAGATGCCACAAACGAATGTGAAAGTCCGGTTGATAAGTCAAATTCGAATTACGAGATATTTTACAGAAATGCTTGAGCTTTTGGATGATTGAAAAATAAAACTAACAAGTATTATTAAATTGAAAACTAAATTAAAAACATGAATAACAAACCCTATTTATAAATTACACTTTAGTCCAACATTTCAAACAAAGTTAGAATTTAAACAAATATTAAAGATCATTTCATAAAGCAAAAACACTTAAACATCATTCAAACGATAATTTTTTAATTTACAAACTCTTAAGATTAAAAATACATAAATAGTGGGAAGAGTTCGAAAACATAGGTTCGTGTAGCAGAGTATTACGTGGCAGAGATATGCATATCTTAGGACTATACTCTGAAAACTTTTATTTCTTTTTATTTAAATTTCCTCCACATTCCACTTCATTTTCTCTAGCTTAACCTGCATGTTTTAAAAATAACATACATGGGCTGAGTACACCGCATACTAAGTGAATACATTGCCCCAAAAACATACATTGTGATTATGAATGATGCACCACACACAAGTAAGTCATGAGGTTTTAGTTAAAGGCGAATCGTGCTTACAAAATATTTTTCACTGTGCACAATTACACTCACTTGCGGTCACTTAGCTAGGTGCGAGGAAGCAAGCCTACTTCCAAGTCACTATGACTAGTTAGGAATGACCGAACCACTCAACCAACTGACAATAATAGTGCACTAGTCTCGGAACATGAAGCATCAAGACCTCATTGTTAGTAAATAACGTATCAAAGAACTAAGCACTTGATATTGTGACTCAAGAGACCGACATACTAGCTCATAATCAATGTAAAATAGCTCAACACTCAAACTCGGTTCATTTCCATTAACGTAGTCGTTATTAACTATCCAACCAACTACATTTGCCTTGGATGAAACATATAGGACACATATAAAATATTAAGGCACAACATTCAATCTTTAAAACAAAACATTTTTTTTATGTATTTCTGAGAAATAGAGCTAGATGCTAAAAACCGTTTTGATTTTCAGTTAGAAGAATCCACATTTCGTCCGTTATGAATTTGAGTGTTGGTTAAGGTTTGCAAAATCCCTTGCTTGCCTCGATTATTTCCATCACACAAACAATGCAAATGTACACACATGAGGTTCACCAATCAAACATAAACAGATTTCAAAACAAAACTCATAACCAAACTTATTTTAGTAGAATTTAACTAAAAAATTTCTTACTTAAAATCTCTTTCGAGTAACTCGTTTTTAAACTTTAACTTTAATTAACAATTTTTCTCAACTGAAGCATGTATAACATGCCGCCATCTTGTTTTATAATCTTCTCATTTCTTTATTTGCTAAGTTCTAAAGTCATATAAACTACAAATGTTCATATTTTGACCATAACCAATGTTTCATCCTAACTCCAACATTCTACATAAACATAACAAGTTCTGTTTTAACTCATGGCTCAATATTTTCCGAGTTAACTAAGTTCCAAGATTATAATATATCTATATTTTTATTTAAACATTATGCTTTCATAATCTCATGACTCACATTTCTATACTTCAAAGCATAGTCCAAGAATCAACAGGTTTTTAACTAATTTAGTTCATGATATTTTTCTTGTTTTTACTTATCCAAGATTCATCTATATTTACCATTCAACACTAACGATATAATTTAATTTCTCAATATAGATTATGTGTTACCAATTTCCTAACTTTTATATATATATATATATATATATATATACATATATATATATAGAGAGAGAGAAATGATATGCTGCCGCTTTCGTGAGCTAAAAAATATATTTTTATGTTTTTTTAATAAAATTTTATTTTGTTAATTATTTATTTTTTATAATTTTGATTTATTATAGTTTTAATTAACTTTATAAATTCAACCGTAGGGTTCATACACCCAATTAGGGTATAATATATTCTTGTAGCTCACGAAAGCTCACCATAAGGTGGGCAGCGTATCATTACTCTCTCTCTCTCTCTCTATATATATATATATATATATTCCGAGTTAACTAAGTTCCAAGATTATAATATATCTATATCTTTATTTAAACATTATGCTTTCATAATCTCATGACTCACATTTCTATACTTCAAAACATAGTCCAAGAATCAACAGGTTTTTAACTAATTTAGTTCATGATATTTTTCTTGTTTTTACTTATCCAAGATTCATCTATATTTACCATTCAACACTAACGATATAATTTAATTTCTCAATATAGATTATGTGTTACCAATTTCCTAACTTTTATATATATATATATATATATATATATATATATATATATATAGAGGATGGATCATGTAAAAAAAATCCCCCTGTAAGAAAAAAGAATAAATCATATCCATCAGATCTAAACAAATCAATGGTTGATATGCAAACAAGCAATGACTAAAACACAGTTAAGCAACAAAATAATCAAGCAACAACTTAAACACAATCAAGCAACATTGTAATCAAGCAACGACATGAACGCAATCAAGCAACGTCATAAACACAATCAAGCATCTTTCTCACTTTCTTACGTTAAGAATTTTCTCACTGGATCCGCTCCCTATATATATATATATATATATATATATATTCATTTCCAAACTCATATAAATATACAAGTGCCAACATGATATAGTGTTGGTCACAAAATCAAAGTTAGTCAATGTGTAGTGGAAGTCTTTCACCAGTTTGGGTTCAGAAATGCAGTTGTTTGTTTTGACTAACAGTATATTGCTTAAGTCGATTTAGTAGTTTACTCTAACACTTGATGTGTCGGGTTTTAAATTCAATGCAGAAATTTAAATAAAGCAAGTCCAAGAAATGTTTGCTACCCAATTTGTGAATGTGGATCTTCGTAACTCCCGCCCTTCAATATATGTGTCTACTGACTTCTAGTAAGATTTAGGGTGCCCCATTCAGAATGATCTACCCCAAAGCTTAAAGTCCTCTCCATCAGCACGTCTTATATAAGACTTCGAACACAAACATGCTAGTATATGATACAATCAATGTGGTCTTTAATGCTTGTGTGCTGAAGAGATTTTGCTATCAAATTTCCTGCTTTTGATAATCGCGCTTCCTGATTGATCATTATCGTGTTGCTGATTGTTGTAATTACTAGTTTTGACCTCTAATAAATTATCACCACTGAAACATTATGCTGGTAATGGATTTTACTAGTTTGTCCCCTGGTAAAATTATAGGACATCTGTCAGCTGGTTATGTCACGCCCCCATTTGTTATCCTGGACTTGGGAACGCGACGGTTGGAATAATTGGTTAAATGAAGGGGAAAAACAGTTACAATTATCCAAATTCAAAACAAACATACATAATCAAGTACAAGAATGGAGTGTTACGAATTAAAGCAGCTCATAAAAAGACAAGATTATGGATTTTTGAATCAAAATCAACATACTTAAATCGGGAAAGAGTGAGGTGTCAGAGGTTCAATGCAGCGGAAAATTACGTAGTGGAGATATGCATATGAAGATGCATATCTCAGGATAGAGCACACCAGATTTATTTCATTCGTTAATGGGACCCAACGGTCACCACTAATTTCACCTGCTCACACACCTCCACGTTCCTCCTACTGGCTCAACCTGCACATTTTAGAAATAATGTACGGGCTGAGTACTATGTACCCAGTGGACACATTGCCAAATACATGTATACCTTTAAAATTGTCATATCATAATCCAACGATAACACATGGGTTTTACTTTTAAGAAATCTCTCCATGGTTATCAAAATCATTTTATTTCACAATACTGAGCTCAGTTTTATTTCCACGCACACTATCTGTTTTAATGGGTGTGACTAGGAAGCAGGCCTACTTCCATAGTCACGGTGACCAGCCTATTTGATAGAACCTTTCTTCCATCAGGTCTGACACCAAGTGCACTAATCTCGGTTCAATAAGACAAGAAATCCGATCGTTTATAATTACCTTGACATTTAAAATGCCCAAGGCTCTGGCCGTATTCCCCGACACAGATTTCACATATACTCTCTAGCTGCTTTCCCGGCTTAGAGGACAGATAGGTAATGCAAAACAAAAATCATTTCAGGTATGAAAATTTAATTCAAAACAAAACATGTTTCACATAATTTTCACAAATAAGACTCATTGTCCGAAATCGCATTTTATAATTTGATAGGAAAGCCCACCTGGTGATCTTAAGAATGTAGGTGGTTCCGTGAGTGATTGAAAGTCCATTCTTGCTCAAGTAGATTTCCTTCAAACAAGGACAACAACACATATAATAAGCCTAGTGGTTCTAACACTCTAGACTCATATCTTATCTTCATTAACATAGTCAACTAGGACTCGAAGCACATATACATGATAATTAGGCTTCAATATTTTGATATAATTAATATATCATCTATTTTAATTCCATGTCTTACTATGCACTAATCATGTCAATTAGGCTCATAATATATATCCAAAATGATGGTATATTATAAATGGAAGTTTTGGGTGTTACCTCTGCAAGATTTCGATTATCGTTTTCCCGTGACTATACTTCGAACAACTAGTACCCTCGTGTTCCCATGTACAA
>JAPKLW010000446.1:487860-523491 GCA_026898455.1 Plectranthus barbatus
AAACAAATATATATCTATAAATTATATACATATACGTGTGTACACATATATAATATATATATATATATATAGGGAGTGGATCCTATGCTAAAATGTTGTTTGTGCTAAAATGCTAATGATGCTTGATTAGTTAGTGTTTTATGCTTGCTTAGTTATTATATTATGCATCATTGAATTTCATAACCACCCACATCAAAATAAATAACTTCCAATCTAAAAAATTCAATCTTGACCATTCATCCATCCAAATCAATGATCTAGGATTTATTCCTATTTAACATCTTTTTACTTTTTAGCATTTGATCTCTTCCCTATATATATATATATATTTATATGTGTTGCGTGTGTGTACTGAAAGATGGAAGCAGCAGCCCCGCCGTCTGCAACCTCCGGCTGCGCTCCAGCCACTCCACCATGCCGAACACCAGCACAGTCACCGGACCCCGCGCCTCCGGCTTCCATTGCCACTGCCCGCCGGCGGTTAAGGTTGTGTGCGCAACAACAACACGCAGCAGCGGCTGATGCTCGTCCGACCATTTTCCGGCCAAAACACACAACCGCGACATCCCTTCCCCGCCTAAACATGATTCTGAAAACGATTCCAGGCTCAAAAAATGAATTAAACGATCCAAATATCATATTCAAGCAAGGAGTAAACTCACCACCGTTAATGGCGGTTCACGGTGGATCAGGCGATCGAACGACAATCGGTTAGAGGTGTTGGTACTGGTAAGTTCTAAATTCAACAAGGATCACAAATATCCAGTTAGATCACAGATTCATCAACGTTTGGTCGTGATTCAAGTGCAAAACCAAAATCGATACCTTAATCCGTTGGGCCCTGTTCGTGGTCGAATAAATCACTTGTTTCTTGACGGTTTCACGCGTTCTTGGTCTCTATAGAAAGCCCTTGCAGTGTACTTTAATTGGTCTTTGAAGTGCGCCACCTGAATCTCGCTCGTTTGGTCGGAAAATGCAAAAACTGTAGCAGTTAGGGATGGGGGCTGGTGCGTACGGGGAGAGAGAGTGAAAATACAAATTGTTGTCTTTCATGCCAACTTATCTCTCTTTCTCTCTCAACCATATTATGACAAAAAAAAAAAAGTTGGTAAATGGTGTGGTAAATAAGGTGCCACACACACTACCTTCTCATTTGTCCATTATTTTTGTGGTTTAATTTCTCGTTTATGTAATAAATACCATTTTTCAACTTTTGCGGATTTATTAGTCGACATAGACCATCTAGATTTAAAAATGGACATGCGTATAAATGTTCTAAATAATAATCCCTACTTAAGGGCTCGATTTCATAATTTTCTAAAATAGGGATTTTTCGCCCCAAACAACATCACTCAAATGGGGACCAAATATTCCACGGACCTCGGATTCTCAATCCGATCATTTCTAATAATTCTATAAATTAATATCTAGCAATCCCAAGACCGATTTAAGAAATGAAGCATTTGGATGCATGTTGGAATTAAAACGGATTCAAATAAACAATAGAAACCTTAATTTATTATGCTAATTTATTATGCACACGTTTCTTATGAAAATTTCGTTTGCATGGCCATCTCGGGCTTTCAAAATAATACCCTTAGGCATAATTTCTCACAAAAAGAATATATATGCAACGATGTGGATCAAATCGAAAACAATTTACTTTAATTGCACAATAAATCCCCATAAATTATAATTAATACATAATTAAGCTTTAATTAGCTTAATTTAAAATTTAGGGATATTACATTCACCCCTCCTTAGAAAAATTTCGTCCTCGAAATTTGTAAGGGTGATCTGAAAACTTAGAGTAGTTTCTTCTCATCTTCTCCTCTAATTCTTACGTCGCTTCTTTCTGTCAATGATGACTCCATGAGACTTTTACTAGTGATATGGACTTATTCCTAAACTTTTCGATCTTGTATCGCTTCTGGTCTCTCTTTACAGTGCAAGTTTGGACTGAGTGTAACTTCTTCATGACGAATCACGTTCTTAGAATCGTATACATACTTTCTCAGACGTGACACGTGAAATAAGTTATACATATTTCCCAAACTCGGTAGTGAAACCAATAGGGCCTATTCTCTCCAGACTCTCATAGGGTCTTATGAAACGCGGTTGCAACTTACCCCTTAAACCAAATCTTTCTTCGACAGTGAACCTATTCAAAATATCTTGTCTCCTATTTCGAACTGAAGTTTGGTTGTCCTTGTATCAACAATGACTCATGCCCGTTCTAGGCTTCCCAAACCCGTTCTCGTCTTTGGTGAACGGTCTTTATCATTCCTCTTATGAAAATAGGCCTAAGCATTTTTCGTTCGCTCGTTTTACCTAGTAAAGTTAAAATATGCACTTCTTTTCGTACAATGCCTCAAAAGGAGTCAGCCTATATTCGCTTGTTAACTATTATTATAAGTGAACTCAATTAGTGGCAATATCGGCTCCCAACTTCCTCATTGATCATGGACAACAGTCTGTAACATGTATTCAATGGTCTGAAACGGTCTTTAGAATTGACAATAAGCCTACAAATGAAACGTTGCACTGAAATTCATGCAGGCTCCCAACTCTTTCTGCAAACATATCCAGAGTCTAGATGTAAACTTGGAGTCTTGATTTAACGTTATTATCACGGGTACACCCTGCATGCGTACTATCTCCTTCTCATATAGTTGTGTTAACTTATCCAAACCATATATTGTTTGAATTGGTTAAGAAATTAGCGCATTTCGTTAGTTGGTCCACAATAGCTCATATCTATGTATTTCCCTCTGAGATCTCGGTAAAACGGTGATGAAGTCCATGGATATGTTTTCAATTTCATTCTGGAATGTCTAGTGGTTGCAACTTCTCATATGGTTATTGATGTTATAAATTTACTACTGCCATGCTAGGAATTCCTTGACATAAAGTGCAACATCTCTTTCATATCATCACCAAAAGTTTTTTTTAAAGTCTCGGTACATTATTGTACCTCCAAGATGGGCGGTACAGGAAATATCATGAACATTGCTCATATTATCACTTTCAGAATTTCCTTGTTTGACACACAAATCATATCTTTGTAGATCAGTGCATGATATCCAACTTCTTGATATTCTTCTGACTTCTTTAGTCAAACCTTATGATGCAACTTCTTGAGCTCGTATTATTACCTTTGTTCAACATTATCGACTCTAGTACACCAAGTAGGAATTTTTTTTTCTAGCATATACCCGTTGAGCGAATATATCTGAATCATACGTGATTCGAATTGGTAAAAAGTGAACACACTTCATTTATCGTCCATGATGAGCCATATTGCTGCATTTTCTCTCCTTAAACCTTTGTTAACTTGTGACAAATCTATGGTGATATGCTCTCATTTCTACTCAGAAATATCTTGCAGTTGTCATTTCCCCATAGGGTCGTTGGTGTAGCGCCTCCACTTGTTTGTACGTCAGACATCATTCAATAAACAACACTACATCTCATTTTATGCCAGTCCACTAAAACCTAGTTCTCAGATCTTGGTTTGTTTTCGTACTCTCAGGGTGGGAGGTATAACAAGTGTTAGGACTCTCGCTCGTTATCTCGTATTCTTAACTCTTCTTCCTTCAGCACAAAAATTCTCTCCTTAAGTATCATTTTGTTAATGATAGTTTCCTTGTACTCCTCTGATATCACAAGTCGAATCTCCTGACGTAACTCCTCAAGCTCGTCTTCTCTCAATTATGCTCCGATTATTATTTATCTCATATCGAGGGTAATATTTAAATTATCTACTACACTATTTTTTAACTTCAAACGATGTACTAACCTTTAATTATAAATTCTCAAAATCCTTTATTAGTTCACTCTCATGCGTAAGGAGTGAACCAAACTTCGTTGAGTCCTTTCTGTTCAAGGCGTTAGCCACGTGATTTGCATTGCCTGGGTATTAGTTGATTGTGAGATCATATTCTTTAATCAACTCAAGCCATCTTATTTGTCTCATCTCCATGTTCTTTTGCTAAAAAAAATACTTCAAGCTCTTGTGATCTGTGAATAATAGTGTTTGACTCCATAAAGATCGTATATCTGTATTTTGAGTGTTTACACTAATGCAACTAAGTCAAGATAATGTGCGGGATAGTTCAACTTATGTTGTATTGATGGACATGATGCATAAGCAATCACCTAGTCTATGCATTTTCATGGACCTTCTCTATTCTATGATGCATCCATTTATACGATATATTTCTTGTTTGGCTTAGAAATAGATAAACTAGAGTAGTAGCTAAACACTACTTTAACTTCTAAAAACTCTCATCGCACTCATTAGTTCACTTAAGTTTGATCTCCATCTGGAGTAGGCGGGTCAATAGTTTTGCAATCTTAGAAAACCCTTCAATGGCTCGCTTGTATTACTTGACTAAACCTGTAAAATCTCTAAGCTCACTAAGTGTTGTTGGTGACTCCAACTCCATCACCATTTGTATTTTTGTTTGGTCCACATAGTTTCCATAAACTTAAACAATATGGTATAGAAATGTTGATTTTCTAACAAGAATAATCCGCACTTGTTGAATTTAGGATACAATTCCTCATCTTTGAGTGTCTACAATAATGTGCTCGGTGCTTCTCGTGTTACTTCTTACTCTTGGAGTATATGAGAATATCGTCGATGAGCACTACTAAATTGTTGGCCAGACATGGGTGGACATACAATTCATCAAGTCCATGATCACGATTAGTGCATTCTTGAATTTGTATGGTATAACCACAAACTCGTGGCGACTACATTTATTCCTGAATGCTGTATATGGAAGATCATTTTCCCGAATATTCAACTCGCGGCTTTTAACTGGTCAAACAGATCGTTAGTTCTTGACAAACAACACTAATTCTTAAGTGCCCGATTATTAGTTCTCGACAATTGATGAAAATCTTTATTAGTCAGTCATTCTCCATCCTAAACAAGATAGGCTAGCCAAGGTGATAAACTTAGTCTGGTGAAACTCAAGTCTAATAGCTCATGCAGTTACTCTTTTAGCTCTAATAGCTCCTTAGACTCCATTTGATACAGTATAATGGAGACAAGGATAAATTCCAGTTCCAAGCCTATTATGAACTCGATTTGTAGATCATCCCGACAACTCTGGGAATCTCTTAGAATAAATCTTCTATTTCTCTTACTATTAGTATGTTTCGTACCAATAGTTTTTTTTCATCACTTCTCTTTCGAGATACACCAATTAAGTTAGGTTATCTTACTTGTGCATCACCCTTGTAGCTTAAAGAGAGATATGATTGGCACTTGACAGCCCTTTCGAATTTCATAAATGAAAATCCTTTGCTTTCCTTGCTGCTAACAATAACTTCATAGGGGTTTAACTAGATTTCCAGGTTCGTATGCACGTAAGTAGTCGTGATTTACTCTCATGAAGGCGTAGCTACTCTTAAATTTTATTAACCTTTTCTTCTCTAGGACACTAAGACGGTCTGTCACTTTTATCCATCCCCTCAAATATGTTGCCATGTCGTATCAGAGTTGAGGTTTTTCTCAAATACCCTTCTATTAGTGGTCAGTCTTTTGGTAATTGACATATTCTCGATTCTCATATCCTTGCTGACGACTATGACATTGTTTTCTTGTATGCCTCTCTTCGTTTATATTGAAACATTTGGAGTACTTGGTCAAGCACCACGCAATGTGTAGTTCCTCATTCATGCGGCAGTTATAGGGTGTATTTCTTATTGGCTCCATCTTGGGTGCATTAGGTGTCGCATCTCTCCATGATTGGTGGATCGTAACATATCTAGGGATAGTAGTGGCCATTCTCATAATCAGACTTCTCCATGTTGGATTTCTTATGATTGGAATGCTAATGATCATTCATTTTCATTTTGGTGTTGGTGGTCGGAGTCTTTCGGTGTAAGGAAAATACCTTATCCATTTAACAAGTAGTTTCTACATTTAGAGTCATCCTTAGCGACTCTTTATAGATTATCCCATTATTGGTCGACATATGTGCACAGATCTCAGTCTATAGTCCCAGTCAGTTTTTTTTAACAATTTTCGAGTGTGCTAAGACAATTCGTAGAGCTATCAGTCGTAATCACTCACGCTCAATCTTCCCTATTTTAGAGTGTAGAACTCTATCTCCTTCTCTTGAAGATGTCACAAGACACATACTTCTTATATAAAGCTGATTTAAGCTCCTCCTTGGATTCTCTCGTATTGGTCGGGAGTTAGGGATTCTTACAGAAATCTCTCACTAAGAATCAGTTGATCCGGTCAATTGACTTGTCATTAGGATAATCTTTCCTGCTTCATTATGGCATACATATTTGTATACTCTTTTATAGATATAGACCCATGTCTAAGTAGGGTCACATTTTCCATTTTAGGTGGCGAGTGTTGTTATCGAAAGATCCTAATCAATAGGAGTAGTGCCTCAGAAATCACTTTTAGGATCCATATCCAGGCGCACTCCCATCATCTGGGACGACATCGTGAATCGGGACGGCTTCACGCCATTAGGCTTGGTATAACCTCATCATTAGCCTTGTCTTCATTACTGCCCTCTCCTTACAAGTACTTCAATGCTAGGTGACTTTCTAATAAAATATTCACACGTTAACTTGTTACACAACAACTCATAGTCAAGTTAAAATTTCGCACAACTCATAGTCGAGTTAAAATTTTGCGTACACTCTCAATCCATGTTATCATGCACACATTCAAGAAGTGTCTTCTTGGCACGCATCACATAATTGCATCAATCTTAACCGATCGAATCTATCACAAAAATTTATCAGTCAATCGTCATACGTAACATACCATACCATCTATATGTACCATGTCGCAAGATTACCCAGTATTTCGTGCATATGACTCTCTAATGCTTTACACGTGCACTTTCATCATGTTGAAAGATCTAGTATCTCTGTGATACTAGTCCCACAGACTGACATTATGCTCGTAATAAGCCGCAGATGCTTATACGACCAAATATGTGTTTACAAGATCATTAGATATTACTACTCTCAGCTACTCTTGACCTCACAACCATCAATGAAATAAACATACAATCGTGGTGAAAATATCAATATTATCTCACATGATAGTGTAGATACGTGTTGGATGAACCACTTAATCACAATTAACATTCCAATGTTCTCATGACATCATCTCCGGGATATCTAAGTTCTCTTTGGACTATGCGTTGTGAAAAAGAATCTCACAATCAAAGAATATAAACAAAATAAAAACAAACAAAACGAAGAATTTAGTGTTTCGAGCTTTGCTCTACGTCCACTCAGTAGTAAGTTGAGGTTCTATGGTGATCAGGAGAATATTACAGAGTACAATGTTGAAAGAATAGTTCAAATTCAAAGTTATCAGTTTGTTGTCTCGCATATCTCGCTATGCATTTCATATAAATCATTGTGCATCTCGTCAACTCAAGGGGTGTCTCTAAATAGTAGCAAAAGTTTGAATACTAATACTAATATCTAACGTTTCACATTCTCTTTAGGTTTTCCCAAAGTTCCACCAAGTTTGAAGCTTATAATTTCGAAGCTCATCAATTAGGTTGTACCCAAGTTCAAAATGGTCGGTAAACTTGGTCTCTTCCCTGATCATATCACAAATCAATTTTTCTGAATAAATTTCCAACTCCACTTGAAATCCTCGCCAGCTCGGGTGCAATGGAACTTACAATGAATTTCAGCTTGATCATCTACTAAGTTCGTTTAGTAGGAATTATATCAAGCAAGTGAGAAACTAGTTAAGTTTGTCTACATTATCGTAAGTGAGCATAATTTCTTATAGCTGTTCTAAGTTCTCGTCAAACAATGCCTCGGGATTAACAGTTCAAAGGATCGTAATCATATCAAAGCACTTTGCCTTCGGTGCTACGCAACCTATTTGCGTTCCTTTAATATCATATCCTAATTAAAGCTTCCCATTATGATATAACATAAGTCAAGTACATGCTAATCAAAACTATCATAATCAGCGCACAAAAGCACAACTTATTCATATGCTAATAAGCATAAACTACACGTAGATTTATTCTATCAACAAGCTTTCATTTAAATCAATTCACGCGACTTAGATATCACTGACTCAAAGTGCATCGTTTGCAGGTTATCACAAGATAGAAATTATAACATCAACCGCATACCTCGATTTACATTCTCCCTAAACAAGGGGTAGTTGTGTGCTTTAATATATTTTTAAAACATTAGCTCACACAACATGAAAATTCATTTCAAAATCATGCTCTTTCAAAAGTCGTTTCAGTAAAAACAAGAAAACTCAAAATACCATTTCAAGTTCTCGCACAGGCCACCTCAACGGGTGCCAAACAAAACACATTAAACATAAGGAGACAACCATTTAGGTTTATCAAACACACTTGCTCCATCTCTATACAGTTTCACAATGATTTCATTAGCGTGAGCCATGCTCTATCGCTACACATTTCAAAACAATTTCATTTGTCAAATCAACGCCATTGCGCATTTCATTTTAAAAACATGTTCACCCTGTTTAAAACATGTGAGTGGAAAAACAATCACCCAATCAAATACTCTTTTAAAAATTTACCTTGTTGAGTCGAGTAGGATAGAACGGGGTGTGGAGCTTTCGATCATACTTCATCATAAAACATATTAGACTTCTGAAAGAGAGAAGTCTAGGTACTCAAAGCGAAGAAGCATGATCTGATATCTTAGATAAAACAAGTTTAGACTTTTGAATCAAAAGAAGTCTAGGTTATCAAAGCAAAGAACCTGGCTCTGATACCACTCTGTCACACCCCCATTTGCTTTCCCAGCTTGGGAACGCGACGGTTGGAATAATTGGTTAAATGAAGGGGAAAAACAGTTACAATTATCGAAATTTAAAACAAACATACATAATCAAGTACAAGAATGGAGTGTTACGAATCAAAGCAGCTCATAGAAAGACAAGAGTATGGATTTTTGAATCAAAATCAACATACTTAAACCGGGAAAGAGTGAGGTGTCAGAGGTTCAATGCACCGGAAAATTACGTAGTGGAGATATGCATATGAAGATGCATATCTCAGGATAGAGCACACCAGATTTATTTCATTCGTTAGTGGGACCCAACGGTTACCACTAATTTCACCTGCTCACACACCTCCACGTTCCTCCTACTGGGTCAACCTGCACATTTTAGAAATAATGTACGGGCTGAGTACTATGTACCCAGTGGACACATTGCCAAATACATGTATACCTTTAAAATTGTCATATCATAATCCAACGATAACACATGGGTTTTACTTTTAAGAAATCTCTCCATGGTTATCAAAATCATTTTATTTCACAATACTGAGCTCAGTTTATTTCCACGCACACTATCTGTTTTAATGGGTGTGACTAGGAAGCAGGCCTACTTCCATAGTCATGGTGACCAGCCTATTTGATGGAACCTTTCTTCCACCAGGTCTGACACCAAGTGCACTAATCTCGGTTCAATGAGACACGAGATCCGATCGTTTATAATTACCTTGACATTTAAAATGCCCAAGGCTCTGGCCGTATTCCCCGACACAGATTTCACATATACTCTCTAGCCGCTTTCCCGTCTTAGAGGACAGATAGGTAATGCAAAACAAAAATTAGATATGACAATTTAATTCAAAACAAAACATGTTTCACATAATTTTCACAAATAGGACTCATTGTCCGAAATCACATTTTATAATTTGATAGGAAAGCCCACCTGGTGATCTTAAGAATGTAGGTGGTTCCGTGAGTGATTGAAAGTAGGGGTGTGCACGGTCCGGTTTGGCCGGTTTAAGGGGCAAAGTACGGACCAAACCAATAGGTACGGTTTAAAATTTTCACAAACCAAACCAGCCAAATAATTATTTCAAATCAAACCGACCAAACCATATTAAAACGGTTTGGTTCGGCTGGTTTAAACGGTTTGAAGATTATTCAACTAATAATATTACAAAAAATGAAACTTGTTTATCAATTTTATTATTAGAAATTAATGAAAGAATGATACACAAAATAAAACTAATATAAATATGTCTGGCTTGTCATTAATTATAAATATGAGATAAGTAATAAATAAATAATATTATGGTTGCAAGAAACAATCAAATATAAGTTGATTTATAGGGTTACAATTCGAAACAATATAAGCATCGGACATATATATCAATATAAATGATATTTTAGCTTTCTATGAAATAATATTTTATTATCATTACCATATTTAAAATTATATTATTTATATGGCCGGTCCGACCGAAATGACCGGTTTCATCCTTCAAACCGTCGGCCAAACAAAATTATCCGGTTTGAGATTTTTCAAACCATTCCGGCCAATTATTTTTCTCCAACCAGCCAAACCGGCCAAATTAATTTGGTTTGGCCGGTTCGGCCAGTTTCGGCCAAACTGTGCACATCCCTAATTGAAAGTCCATTCTTGCTCAAGTAGATTTCCTTCAAACAAGGACAACAACACATATAATAAGCCTAGTGGTTCTGACACTCTAGACTCATATCTTGTCTTCATTAACATAGTCAACTAGGACTCGAAGCTCATATACATGATAATTAGGCTTCAATATTTTGATATAATTAATATATCATCTATTTTAATTCCATGTCTTACTACGCACTAATCATGTCAATTAGGCTCATAATATATATCCAAAATGATGGTATATTATAAATAGAAGTTTTGGGTGTTACCTTTGCAAGATTTCGATTATCGTTTTCTCGTGACTATACTTCGAACAACTAGTACCCTCGTGTTCCCATGTACAAGCATAGCAATATTTTCCATCTTTTCCTACACAGAGCAGAACCCTATCAATACACTAGTTAAATCGAAGCTCTCAACAAAAGATACAATATTGCAGAAGGAATTATCACGAGATAATACCTTATTTGAGCACAATAACAATTTGAAATAAGAAGGGAATTTCTTTTAAATTTAATATTAAATAAATAATGAATTAACAAAAAAAAAGGAAAAAAGAAAAAAATAAATAAACAAATATATATCTATAAATTATATACATATACGTGTGTACATATATATATATATGTGTGTGTGTGTTGCGTGTGTGTACATGAAAGATGGAAGCAGCAGCTCCGCCGTCTGCAACCTCCGGCTGCGCTCCAGCCATTCCACCATGCCGAACACCAGCACAGTCACCGGACCCCGCGCCTCCGGCCTCCATTGCCACTGCCCGCCGGCGGTTAAGGTTGTGTGCGCAACAACAACACGCAGCAGCGGCTGATGCTCGTCCGACCATTTTCCGGCCAAAACACACCACTGTGACATCCCTTCCCCGTCTAAACATGATTTTGAACACGATTCCAGGCTCAAAAAATGAATTAAACGATCCAAATATCATATTCAAGCAAGAAGTAAATTCACCTCCGTTAATAGCGGTTCACGGTGGATCCGGCGATCGGACGGCGATCGGACGGCGATCGGTTAGAGGTGTTGGTACTGGTAAGTTCTAAATTCAACAAGGATCACAAATATCCAGTTAGATCACAGATTCAAGTGCGAAACTAAAATCGATACCTTAATCCGTTGGGCCCTGTTCGTGGTCGAATAAATCACTCGTTTCTTGACGGTTTCACGCGTTCTTGGTCTCTATAGAAAGCCCTTGCAGCGTACTTTAATTGGTCTTTAAAGTGCACCACCTGAATCTCGCTCGTTTGGTCGAAAAATGCAAAAACTGTAGCAGTTGGGGATGGGGGCTGGTGCGTACGGTGAGAGAGAGTGAAAATACAAAATGTTGTCTTTCATGCCAACTTATCTCTCTTTGTCTCTCAACCATATGATGACAAAAAAAAATAAGTTGGTAAATGGTGTGGTAAATAAGGTGCCACACACTACCTTCTCATTTGTCCATTATTTTTGTGGTTTAATTTCTCGTTTATGTAATAAATACAATTTTTCAACTTTTGCGGATTTATTATTCGATAGAGACCGTCTAAATTTAAAAATGGACATGCGTATAAATGTTCTAAATAATAATCCTTACTTAAGGGCTCGATTTCATAATTTTCTAAAATAGGGATTTTTCGCCCCAAACAACATCACTCAAATGGTGACCAAATATTCCACGGACCTCGGATTCTCAATCCGATCATTTCTAATAATTCTATAAATTAATATCTAGCAATCCCTAGATTGATTTAAGAAATGAAGCATTTGGATGCATGTTGGAATTAAAACGGATTCAAATAAACAATAGAAACCTTAATTTATTATGCATACGTTTATTATGAAAATTTCATTTGCATGGCCATCTCGAGCTTTCAAAATAATACCCTTAGGCATAATTTATCATAAAAAGAATATGTATGCAACGACGTGGATCAAATCGAAAGCAATTTACTATAATTGCACAATAAATCCCCATAAATTATATTTAATCCATAATTAAGCTTTAATTAGCTTAATTTAAAATTTAGGGATATTACAGGTTACTTCAGAGTTCACCTGCTTGAAACCGTCTGCAAAGAACTCTGGGAGCAAAGATCCATCGAAGAGAAAAACCCACATCTGAGAGCTCGACTCATATGTATTTCGCGACTATTCACGAATTATGGACTTGATCTCCTTCTTGATGAAATAGAATACAAAAAAAAAATGGTCGAGAGTCAGTTACCTCATCATCAGCAAGCGCCAGTGTTTCCTAGTTCTCCTCTACATCATCAGCTGTGTCAGCATCTTTGCCAATTGTTGCCATACATGTGTGCAATGCTTCTTCCTCCAACTAGTCATCATGGTCGGGAATATCTGGGACCTCTGTCCTAGAGAGCATAGCTTTGGCGATGACCTTTGATTCTTTGATCTCAAACAGCCTCTTCAGTCGATATCTCTCCTCGTTGTCCATTCAAGGACACTCGAACTTCAGGTGGTTAGGAGAGTTGAACTCAAAACACGTGCGTTGGGGGTGTTTGATGAATCTCCTTTCAGCTAATTTAGGAATATCAGCTTTAGCTTTCACCTTCTCCAATAATTTGGAGAGTCTCCTCATTTGATTTTCAAGTTCCGCGATGGAACTCTCTTCTTCCTTTAAGGTGGAGGTGGAGGGGACTTTTGTTGTCGATGGCCCCACTGGTCTCTATACATGAAAGGGTTTCTTGGGTCTCCTTTGACCTTAAAAGTCCCTTTTCACGAAGTAGACAACATTTTCAGGATGTTTGCCTGACGAACTGGTGGCTTCCCTGATGGCTTCGTGCTTTTGTGCCATCTGGATGTCCCACTCATGTGCTTGCAGCTGGGCGGCTCCTTTGTGGACATCTTGGAGAGGTTCTTCTCCTTCGGAATGGTCGTCCTCACAAACCAGTCATCATTTGGCATCATGGACATGATCTAGGCATTGAGATATGCTATAGAGTATGCCATGTCCAAGGTCTTCAGCTCGGTGGTGATAGAGTTGAATCTAGCATCCATGCCCATGATGTTTTCTCCAGAGAGCATCATAAAGAACTCGTACTTGTCGATGCAGAACTGAAGCTTGTTTCACTTCATTTGATAGATCACTTGGCTCAGTCTACTGAGGTAGTCCCATACCTCTTTTGCACAGTCAAACACTATCACATCGTCTATCATAACTTCTAGAAGAGCTGAGAGGACCAGCTCATGAGGCATGGAGTCCAGTTGGACGCACTTCTTGTTTTCATCGGTCCACTCTACATACGGTTTAGGTACCACCTCTGGACCTTCTTTGCCTCCTAGATGGGCATTGGCCTTTAGGATCTGGATAGGTCCTATTTCCAGCACGAATATCATTTCCGGATGGATGTTTTTCAGCTGGATCAAGGATCTCTATTTCCATGTTGCGAATTTCTCTGTATTATATGGTGGAAGCTTCGAGATGTTCATCATGTAACCTGCTCTCTAAGGCTTACAACAAAAGAAACAATCGCGAGGAAAATGGATTTGGTCATAAGCGACTCAAAACAGCTAGTCTGTAAAGACTAACTGCTTTAATACCACATATTGGTCCCCAAATCAGAGTTAGTCAATATACGGTGGAAGTCTTTCAAGGTTGGGTCCTCCAAACTGGTGATTTTGACACCAACTTGGGTTCAGAAATGCGATTGTTTATTTGGCGAGCAATATATTACTTAGGTCGATTCAGTATTATACTCCAACACTTGAGGTGTTGGGTTTCAAATCCAATGCATAAATCTAAATAAATCAGTAAATAACACAAATGATTTATAAAGGTTCAGATCAAATTGTCTTATATCCTCTCTTTAGACGCGCAGTATGGAAATCACTAAGTCGGGGATTACAAAGATATCGATGCTCTGTTTCTAGCTGGTGAATGCCCGTTTCCATGACCACCAGTTCACTAGCTCACTCGCCATGTCGTTCGCTTTTTCAGGCCTGAAGTGTGGGCACACCACCTAACCTCCTGACTAGATGTGAGAGTTTGAGCTCACATTAAGAACGTCAGTTTCAGGTATACGCCTGTGATAGTTAGCACCAGAGAAGTGACAACTCTAAGATATTTTCTTGCTCAGAAAGTAAGAAAACATAAATAGCTCTTGCTAGATGCCAAATCCTCGTTGTTGGTCCCAGATCAGAGTACGTATAATATGCAGCGGAAGTATGAAGACAGTTAATTACACTCTAAAATGTGGACAGTTCAGTTTCTTTATAACACAGTATTTATGTAACAGTTTTTAGAAATGAAGTTTGTATTAGCCAACATTTTAGGTGAACAGTTTTACAGTTGTAAGCAGTTAACAGTTATACACTTCAACACTTTCAGACAAGTGTTGAAGGTTTCAAAATATGATTGAAAACTGTAAGATAAGCAAAGTAAGTAAAACTGTAAATGACACAGGATATTTATAGTGGTTCGGAGCCTTAAGTCTTACGTCCACTCTTCGGATATCTGATCCAGAAATTCACTAAGTTATGAAGATACAATCCTCACGAGTTGCTGTAGAGAACTCTGTCCACAACACAATGGATCACTCACTCAGGCAGTTGTACTTCACTTCTTCTTCAATCCATCGAAGGCTCTGTGTCTTCTCTATGGACTAGTAGTCGTCGAAGATGGACTAAGGATAAACCTCCATTTTTCTTCTCCGGTAGATTGGATGGTTGAGTTCTTCCCAGAACGTACACTGGTTGGCAGTTGCCCGTAATAGCCTTCTGTTCTCTCAGAAGATCAGGCTGTCGTGTTCTTACTCGAAAAGTAAGAACATCAAGAAAGTAGATTAATTCAGCAGACTTAATCTTCGTGCACACAAGGTCACACGGAGAGTCTCGAAGGATTCTTTAAGCAATAATGCCTCGTGTTCAATAACTGAACCATAGAATAAATGCCTTCTTGCTTGAGAGCGTTTAATGCTTTGAGCTTTAAATTCGATAGAGTTTTGGCAAGGATTAATGTGTTGAAGGTTGTTTTATCTCTGTTGCTCCTGCTATTTATAGTTCAAGAGGAGAAAATAGTCGGTAGAGACAATTTGAAGGATGTCCAATCAGAGTCCATCCTTCTCTGAAAAGTAGCCTACACTTCTGCCTTTTCTGCGTTACTGTCCTGCTTTTGCAGGTCAGTTTGTAGTTCAGGTGTCAGACGCCGAACAACGTTGTACGCCAGTCACAAACTGAGTGTCTGTCTGTCTTTTATCATTGACTTCTTTAACATTCTGCTGTGACTGATCGGCATCTTGCTATGTACGCATTCCTTGACACGAAATTGTCCTGGTCTGAAACTGTGAGCGCCTCTCAACAATTTCTCTATGACAACTGTGTCCACAGTTTACTTTGATATATAACCTTTGACAGGAAAAAATTGTCAGCACAGTTTTTCATAACCGTTACTCTGCTCTTTTCCTTCCTCCTTTATGATTGACAGTTATCACGTCTGAATGATTTCTCCTTCAACACTGTTCCACATTTTTTACAGTTCTCTTCTCCTAGACTATTACAACTCGATTATCCTATACAAGGATTACATGAGGTAATAACTCTAAGGCCTAGACTTTGGTATATAGTTTTGACACATCAAAACATCAAATTAAGGTGGAATTTCTACATCAACACCTAACATTCGTGTTCAGGAAAGAAGATGGAAAGCTGATAGAACAACTTGAAAGCTTTTGGATTATCAGAGTTGGTAGCTTTCGAGAGTGCTTGGCTTGTATGATCCTGTGAAGTTTGGTAGAATTCAATACGGTAACCTTCTGAATGTGTTTTGCAGCCTCTATTTATAGGCGCTGCTTTGAAGGTTTAATTCATAGCCATTTGGAGCCGTTGTGAGACAGAAAGAACCTGTCCCATTGAGGTCTCCTTTTTATGACTCTCAATGTCCTTTTGTTAGAGCATGTGGACTTTTGCTGATTCGGTCAGAATGATTATAAGCCTAGTCCGAGGAATGTTTGCGATTTGATTCCAAGGATGAACAAGCTTTTGAGTAACTCAGACTTTAAGACCTCCTTTCTTAAAGTCTGGTCGTGAGAAAAATCTTCGCTTGTCGTGGCTTGCTGGTGTCTCTTCTAGCTGGTTGGGAAGCACCTTGCAACTGACGCTTTCTTGTAAGCTTCTTGCAGGTGGTTTATCAGCTGGTGATGACGTGTCTGCCAGCTTCCTCCAAAGAAGTTTTGTTGGTAAAGGCTGTTGATGTGTGAAAATTTGCGGATTAACCTTTATTATTGAATACCCAATAAGAATGGATAATTTTATTATTGAGATTAATAAAGAAACAATAGATCCTTTTACAATGAAAAAGAAGAGTATTTATTGGGAGAAAACCCTAGATTTACAAAGAAAGCAGCTTTAGTCGTGGCGCAAATAAGTTCTTTCCTTCTTAATTCTGGAGTTGATGTGGTCAAATCCCTCTTGATTTTCCTCTTTTCCTAGTCCTTCTATATTCTTCTCATATGTTTTTAAGTGCCAACTAGACCGGTCTAACAGCTTTGTCTGAGAACCATCCCGAGGGCAACTTGTTAGAAAAATATTCCTTGATCTATATTGTAAAACTCCCTTAGGATCAAATTGTAAAAGTTTTGTTGAATCAAAGCTTAGTTAGTTTGGTCGATCATTGCTGAATTCTAGATAGTCTAGCAACTCTGTGTAATGTCCTGTTTAGGAAATATTTGAGTTGTAATAGATTAAGAAGTACTAGCGGAAGACTGCTGAAGCATTCATCAGTTGAAAAGAAGACTTTGGAATTCTGGATGCTAGGAACGTTCTCAGCAACAAGCAGATTGCTAGAGAAGTCAGCAGACAGAAGTGGTTGCTAAGGAGATAGCAGACAAAGTGCTAAGAAGAATGATTGCTAAAGTGCTAGCAATCATATGCTGAAAGGAGAGACTGCTAGGAGTATTTGTTCAGCAGTTAGCAGTAAAGATATAGCAGAATGCTAAAGGAGTTAGCATTCATTATTTGCTCAGGAGATTGCAAGAAGCTATAACAATCAGGAAACAAGATATCAAGTGATAGCAGAATGCTGAAGGAGTCAGCATTCGCTAGTACTTAGCAGATTGCTAGAAGAGCTCAGCAATCATAAGACTCATCAGATTGCTAGAAGAGCTCAGCAATCAAATACTTAGCAGAGTAATCCCAGCATTCTTCGATAGAATGCTAAGCAAGGAGATACTAAGCAAACACTTGCTTTATACTACCGTTCTGACAGAAGGTACAACCAAAGGACAAATAGTCTTCCCGAAGTAGGTATAAAGGCACTGTACACGCCGTAAAGGACGAAAAGCAAGTAGCTCTTTTGGACAAGGAGGACCTTTGTGTCTAACGGGTATGGAGATTCAAGTTAAATCTCTAGATATAAAAGAGAGGTCCAAACAGAGAGAAGAAAACTACTACTCTGGAAAACCCCCTTCACGACTACGACTAACACTTGCTCATACGAGAGAAAGCTTTACAAGCGAACAAAAGCAAAAAGAGAGTAGTCAGTTGAGAGCTCCTTAAAGAGAAGAATTCAAAGCTCTCAACAACCGTAGTATCCCCCTCATTGAATATCTGACACTACATTGAAGAGATTCCTTGACTTTGCTGAAGAATCTAATCATTGGGATAACTTCCATCCTAGGAAGCATCCAACAGTCACATCTCTGAAAAGAGATTGACTCCAACGGGTTGTTGCCGAAACCAGGAAGGTTCGGAAGGAACTATAAAGCTTCCACTGCAGTAAAGGAAATTTTACGAAGGTTCGCCCTGGACTTAGCTGCAGCTGCCGACCGAGAAGATCCAAGTAACGGAGGATAGTCTTGTAGTGGATGGCTCAAAAGCTCACCACCTGCTACAGGAGATAGGCGATTCCTTGTACTTGAACATATCTTTTTAGTGAAATTCTCAGTGTTCGACTGAGGAGTGGATGTAGATCTTTAAGGATCGAACCACTATAAATATTGTGTGTTCTTACTGTTTTATTGTTTCTACTGTTTGATTTAAAACCTAGCAACCTCAAGTTGCTAGAGTATATATCTAAAACAAACATCTACCTCGAGCTAAGTATTTGAAAAGAAACTAAGTGCAAGTTACTTTATGTATTCCGCTACATTTGCTAAGTAGCTTTCGGCTACTTATCACGACTCTAATCAGGGACCATCACAACTCGAGTAGTTCAATCGCTATAACCATCAAAGTGATTCAATCACTTTGTCGAGTCAGATCAGGTTGGGCCATGTCTTCAAGCTTGGAGTCTCTTTTTTGGGCTTCATTTACTTGTAAATAAGCCCAAAATGGGCACGACCATTTTGGGGAACAACAATAGCTCCCAGCTTTATCGAAATCATGCTTGTTTTGATATGTTTTGATGAAGTTGAATGTTCTGTTGGCTGATGTGAGGAATTTCATGATTCTCTTACGATCAAACCATGATATAAATTTGAGGAGGTGATAGAGGGAATTTTTTAAGCTCCTCCATTGTATCGCCCCCGAGAGTCAGCATCGAGTATTTCTTCGCACCTCTCCAACTGGCTCTTAGATGTGAAAGAGAAAGGCGCGACTACCACCATTTCCCATATAAGTCGATGGAAGTGCCTCAAAGTAAAGGACATAATTGACGAGGTTGGGCTCCAAGCGACTATGCTGTAGGAGTGATCCCAAAAACATTGCAGGTAGCAACCTTGAATATTTCGGCATGGGAGCCAACTTCGTAGACGTAATTGGATGGATCCCAATTCTGTGGATCTGGTAGGGAGTCAATTTCATTGTTCCAAGATCAATTTGAGAGGTTGTACGGCTCGAAGTTGAATTCGGAGGTGGATGACTCTCGTGACGTTGCCACTCAGGCTAGGCATGGGCCGCTGAGATTTGAGATCCCCGAGTACCCTAGCGGTGCAAAATTTGCTTCATCCAGGGGTAGCCTTGGTGTATGAAGACTTGGATCGATATGCTTGGAGCATATAGAATCTTCCATGAGTGTACTCATGCAAGTAAAATTACTCGAGATGAGATGAATCAATTATGAGAAGCTCGTACCATTTCAATTTTGTTGGGCTGATTGAGTGGGTTAGCATTCTTAGCTGATGAATGAATCTGATAGCAGGTGCTTTAAAGATGTGATGTTTTGACGTTTTAAAGAGTGGTTCAAACTAGAAGCAAAATGTTTCTAAATTTAATAATCTTTTTCTCCTAACGCCATTAAGATACGAGAAATATTGCAAAAGTGCATTGAATTCAATTGAAGAGATTTTAGAACGATACTTAGCTTTTGATTCAAAGTCCATGCCCGAAACCCCCTTGAATTTATTGTTCTTTTGAACTTAATGAACGATTCGAGAGGGTGTTTTGATTGTAGAATGGTGGTGCTTTGTAATTCTACTCAGTTGAATTTAAATAAGGACTCGTGATGGGAAACAATGTAACCTCAAAACCTGACCCTTCGAAATAAAAGATGGGGTGATTTGAAATCACATAGCACTATTCATTTGAACAACCCCCATTCCTTAATCATCCCTGTTCGAAGCCCCCGGGCGGATGTCCTTTGGGGTGCTTTAAGGTTCTCTCGAGTGGTCGTGCAAATAATGAATAAGAAGAATATTAGTATTCCTTAAAATATTGATGTACTACTTGAAACTAACCGAGGGTGGGGCCCTTGATTAAATTATATTAGAGAAACTCTAACAAATTGAAGCAAGAAATATGATAACAAAATACTCCAAAGCAGAAAGGTGACTATTGTGAATTGATTCTTGCAAATGAAAATAATAGTTGCAGAGGTGTCAAGACTTATAAATGGTTTGGATATTTTAGGTCAGCTTTTCTGAATTCTTTTAGATCTATGTATAGTCATGTATCACTACCAAAAAAATATTAATCATGCATGGATCATTTTATCAAGTGGGCAAATTATAAAATTTAGTAGTAGAGCTTGATCGCTCAATTTTTTTTACTAGCGACTTAGCAAAGCTAATAATATAGCGACAAATAAAATTATCGAATCCTAGGGGAAAGAAATAACAAAAAACCTTAAGCACTAAAACGTAGTTTCATGAAATACTGGTTAGGGAAAATCAAAATTTGGTTTTGGTGGTTTTCGAAAATTAAACTAACTTGTAATTTAAAATTCAAACGAAAAAGAAAATAACTTGACGAATTCAGATATGAGAAGCACAGATTCCAAGGATATCTACCTATAGAGTATTACATGTATAAACAAATCAATCAATTTCCAATTTAATTCCTATTCGTAGTGAAACATCATAAAAGTATTATGAATCTCTTGATTGGACAATTCACAAAGTTGATTAACTAATTATCTTTTATCCTTTCAGTCTTGAGAATAATTAATTAACTCCAAAAGCCCAACAGATCTATTCCTACAATATATTTCCCTCTTTTCAGACAAGAAATCAAGTTATATTGTGAAAACTCTTTCCATTGAAAACTATTACTTTTAAGTCTCTAATTCTCAACTATATAATCATAAGATGTGGCCAGCAACTCAAGATTACAAATAAGAACATAAATTACAAACTACGATAGGAAAGGAAAATTAATTCAATTAATCAAACATGCTTACTTGAAAGTTCGAAACCCTAGAATCTGAAAAGAGTTTAGTTACACATATTCATAGTAAAACTCATCAAAGATTAATAAAATATGAATTGCATAAAAAAATTGGGTGTAGAAGTCTTCCCAAAAATATTTGTCTTCAATCATAAAACACAATTGTTGATTGAAATCTCTAAAACTTGAACTCTGGAATAATACACACCTAAAAATCGAACTTAACATGGCCTTATATAGTGGTGATAGGTATCTCATACAGTATCTAGGATTAGATCTATCTAAATCTTCCTATCAGGATCAAATTTGGACTTCTCGAATCCACGTCGATCGACGCGGGACTTGCGTCGATCGATGCACTTGAATGGGCTGCGTCTATCGATGCGGGTTGTGCATCGATCGACGTGGACTTTGCCTCCGCTGGTCTGTGTAGATCCTTGTGCCGATCGCCCCCTCAAGCAAGCTGCATCAATTGACACGGGTCTGTGTCAATCAATGCAGGTCTGAAATCCGAACATCTCCAAATTCTTCACAGTTTCCGACTAAAAAACCTGCATAATTCATCAACCACGACATTACGAGTACCAAAGCCACTTCATGCACAATAAAACACATAAAACTACTCTAACATCAACCAAATAGTCAAAGAACTAATGGTTAAGTTGGTGAAAATACTAATTTATCAACTCCCCCAAACTTAAACTATTGATCGTCCTCGATCAAATCACAGATAAGAAATCAAATCTCATGCTAATACAAGTGTGCAATGCCTCACAAGCTTCTTTACTATCCAAGTATCACCTATTCATAAAAATCACGCAATCCAAACATAATTCGAATTGTTAAATCATTGAGGAGGAACCTCACAGGGCAGTGTTTGCACTCATTGCTCGAAAAGTAACGGTTTTTTGTTTCCCTCACTCAAGGTCATAGCTCACCTCACCATAAGTTAGACAAGTTTCTCGTCTCTCCACTGCTTGTTAGTGTAGCTTTTCAGGGAATCAGATAGGTCTTTATTTTGGTTGTAATGCGGCTTACCTAAAAGGTGGGATATATTTGGCTAAGTGACTCAAAATATGACAATGAAAACTCACAAACCCAAACATACCACAACCACATAATTCCTCTATTGTGCACCCATATATTTCATCAATTGTGCACTCTCTCATTTTCCCTTCTTTCCTCACAAAATTATTTTTTTTAAGGGCCCCTTAGAACTTATCATAGACATTTGTGAACTCACAACCATATGATCATATATATTTTTTCTTTTTCTATTCATGTTCACCTTCTTATATTACCCACGGGAACCCTTATTTTAACACATAGAACTCATCATTTTTTTAGTTCCCACAAACTTGTATCAACATCCAACAAACCACACTTTCCAATAAATCAGCTCCTCTCATTCATCAACCCTTCTAATCAAAGAAAATTCATTCAAGGCTCAAATGGGCTACGAGTTAGTGTATAGGAGATGGGCTACGAAAGAACATGCCTAAAATCATTTTCACCTTATTACTACACTTAATGCAACCTCAAGAGAGAAACTCGTCAAATTCTAGGAAGTTATTACTAAAAACCTTGTCACTCATCAAACGAAAAAGGAGGCTCAAATTCTCACACAGGGTTTAAATTTTTGTTACTCCTCAACAATTACCCAATCTGAACAGTTATCATGCACAATTTATATTTCAAAGGTCAACTCATCAAGCAAATAGCTCCTATCATTGGCTACTCTATCACACAGATTTTCATTCTCAATCAGCAAAACTCTCAATCATAAATCAATTATTCTCATTCAAGGGAGGATGAGTCACATTCCTCAACACCAACATAATCAAAATAGTTTCGACTGTCCTATGTTCAAAGCTCCTAGAACAATTTTCAAGAATCTACGGATTAGAACTAGTACCACAAATCAAGAATTCAAAATACTAGTTTGAATGAAAAGCCTTGCAGAGAGCAATTGTTCACATTGAAGCAAAAGAACAAGGATGGTGATGGTGCAAAGATACAAAAACTTAAATAAACAAAACAAAACAAAAAAAGTAAATAAAATAAAAACGTTTCCCTTTTCCATCCTCATCCCCCCCAAACTTGTTCCACTCGAAGGAGTGGACAAGTTTGAAAGTTAGATAGGAAAAGAGAAACGGTACCTCATTCCTCCTCCGGAGGGTCCTCTATCTCCACATCCGCGGATGGCCAAACTGGGAGACTCCGACGCTGTTCTTGGAGCTCTCGAAGGCGGTGAGTGTAGACGGACTCAGGCTGGTCGTCCAAGAGAAGGCGCTGCAACTGACTGTCAATGGTGTCCAGCCTCGTGGTCACATGCTGGCGGAACTCGGCCTGCTAGGTGCGCTCTGCCGCATGCGCGGCAGCCTGCTGCTGCATGAAGTGGTAGAGCATCGCCAGATCCACCCCAGAAGAGTACGACTCTCCCGCAAAGTGACTAGACGAGGCTCCACCGGTCCAGCCTGGAATATCATTGGCTCTCCCATCGTACTCCTCCTCCTCCTCCTCAGGGGCCTCTTTCCCCATGGCGTCTGCTGGGGGTTAATCCTGCAGTGGCTCGGCAATCAGATGGCAGTGCTGACGCCTCTCCTCACGTGCCTCCTCACAGGTGCGTGGTCGCTGGTCCGGATGAGTCTTCGGTCGATGATGGAGGCAGGAAGTGCCAGCTATCCCCCGGGGCCCAACCATAAGCTGCATGTGGGTGGGGGTGCTCATCAATAAATTATCACGGAAGTGATAATCTGTGACGTGCGTGAGGTCCGACTGAGGAAGTGGAAACTTGTCCCCATTGGACATCCGCAATGACCAACCACCCTCACGGGTTGAAAGCATCTGCATTTGCACCAGTTGTGCAGTGCCGAGTCCTCTGCAGTCCTGGAGCATCTCAATGTCGGCCAAGTTGATTCCCACATATTCTGCGATCGGGGTGATCAATCTCCCGCTCCAAATGTTCCCCTTCGTGGCCTTCACTTTCCGTCTCCAGTGATCCATTATCAATGCCACGAAACTGAACTTCTCTTCCGTCAGCATGCAATAGATGGCGTAGAGCTCGCCAAATCTCACCTTTGCACTTTCATGGCGGCTGGTGATCGACACCCCAATTCACCGCTGAAGATATCGAAACACGGGGTTGTCAATGGAAGAGGCTTTCATGCCTCCTGCATCGAACTCTCGCACATTCAAATCCCCTTCAGCCGCAATCTACTGCCAAAACTGGACCATGTTGAAACTCTCGGGGAGGAAGCCGTCTCCATCTCTTGGAACTCCCCACAAGCCATCCAACTCATCCCTCGGAAGTTGGTAATGTTGGTTGAGAATTTGGAAACTGATGGTTGTTGGTTCGGACTCTGGTTGGACTTCGTAAACTTGGAGTGAAGCGAAGAACTCCAGTACAAGTGATGGATACGTGGCCCACCATTTTGTCATCCAATTGCCCCGTCCGGCTTTCTCCAGGAGGGCCTCAAAGTCCCCCCGAATTCTAAGCAAGCTCATGGTCTCTAGGCACGGGTAGAGAGTCTGTCTGACTCGAAACTTTGGACCACAAAATTTTTGATATAGCTCCTCTGCTTCCGGGTTGGCGAAATGTGGTCGGAAAGGCATATTTATCTGCAGGGATAGAAGGAAAATGTCAACATAGCTTCAGGTTACTTCACAATTTTTCCAAGCAACAGTACAAAAATATCTCAATTAAATTCGTGTTGTAGCTACCCATGTAAAATTGGCTTAACCCTCAATCAATTCACACCTATTTCTATCATATTGCATCCACAATCGAAACAATTTCAACCTAAACATGTGCAAGTAGGAAAACTAGCAAAATAGGATAATCCCAAACACGCTAGAATCAAAGTTATTCAATTCCATGACTACAAACTTTCATACTACGAATAAATAGAAAAGAACTACGACCCACGTCGAACAATCAAGCAAGAGTTGCAAAGAAATCATCAATATAAGCAAAATTTGAAAATAGGGCACCATGGTCCAAATTCATCAAAATAATACATAAGTTCTTCAAAAATCACAAAATAACTGAAGGGGAAAAGTCTAGGATACGTACCTCGAGTTGTAGTGTCAAGTTATGGGGAAATTTCTCGATGGGGTGGTGTTTTGGTTGAGAGAGACGTGCGTGCGTGTGTGTTTTGTGCTGAGAATGAACAAAAATTGGGTTTAAAAACCCACTTACCTCGCCTCTGAAACCCATGTGTCGATCGATGCAAGATCCACATCGATCGACGCGGACCTATTTTTCATTTCATTTTTTTAAATGCTGAATTTTGCATCGATCGACGTGGACTTGGTGTCGATTGACGCGGACCAAAAAGTGGCGTCGATCGACACGGCTTCTATGTTGATCGACACAGACCTGAACAGACGGAAAATTAAATCTGAAAACTCAAAAATAACTGCAAAAATCTATTTCCTATTGACTCAACTGGACTAAAAGAAAATAATAAAGAAAGAAAAATAGTAAATCATTGGGTTACCTCCCAACAAGTTCTAGGTTTAATGTCGCTAGCTCGACAATACCTGTACTTCATGGGCGATTCAAATAGTACACCTCCACAACACCAATTTGAAGTGAGGTGTAGTACGGTTTAAGCCTCTGCCCATTGACCTTGAAGGTCGAGCCATCTTGATCGGCTAGTTCTACTACGCCGTTTGGAAATTGGCAGACTATGGTGTATGGACCGGTCCACTTCGATTGTAGCTTCCCAGGCATGAACCGAAGGCGGGAATTGAAGAGAAGAACTTTGTCGTCTGAGTTGAAAACATGCGTGCGAATCCCCCTATCGTGGAACCTTTTGGCACGCATCTTGTAGATGACGTTGTTCTCGTATGCTTCATCCTTAAAGTCCTCCAACTCGTTCAGTGCCATAGCTCGATCCGATGCTGCCATCTTCCAGTCCAGATTCAACTCTTTTACCGCTCTCCAAGCCTTGTGCTCCATCTCCACGGTCAGATGACAAGATTTCCCGAAAACTAGCTGGTATGGGGACGTCCCAATGGGCATCATCGAGCTTCACTGCCCAATCCTTCCTTTGCTTCACCATGTTCTCTAATATCTGCTTGATTTTGCGGTTGGACAGCTCTGTCAGGCCATTCCCTTGAGGGTGATATGTGGTAGTAACTCGATGCTTGACTCCGTACCTAGCAAGAAGAGAAGCAAGCCATTTGTTACAAAAATGAGACCCCCCATCACTTACCAAGTCTCTTGGCGTCCCAAATCTGGTCATGAGCTTCTGTAGGAAGTTGATAACGACTTTTGAATCATTGGTGGTTGTTGGAATGGTTTCAATCCATCGCGACACATAATCCACCGTGAGTAGAATATATGAGAAGCCATGGGATGGCAGAAAAGGCCCCATGAAGTCAATCCCCCACACATCGAAGATTTCAACTTCAATCACTGGGGTCTGTGGCATCTCATCCCTCCGCGAGATGTTGTCGGTCCTCAGGCAACGATCACAGCTCGTGATCCATCCGCAACAGACCTTGTAAATGGAAGGCAAATAGAGCCCACTAGCCAGAATTTTGAAAGCTGTCAGGTTGGCTGAATGATGACCGCCACTAGGAGATGAATGGCAAGCCTCGTAAATTTGATACCACTCAGACTGGGGGACACAACGGCGAATGATGTCATAAGCATACCGACGTCATAGATAGGGATCCTCCCAGTAGTAGAATCTGATGTCATGCATAAACTTATTTTTCGCATAAGGAGAAGAGTCCGGTGGAAGGATGCCAGCCACCAGGTAGTTGGCAAAGTCTGCATACCATGGTGTCTTGGACTCGTACGTCTCTCTCAGATCCCAAAGAGCATAGATCTGCTCATCGGGGAATGACTATCGGATCCTCATTTGTTGGTCATCCCCTTCGACTGGTGGCTCTAATCGTGATAAGTGATCGGCGATCACATTCTCGCTCCCTTTTCTGTCCGTGATCTCCAAGTCGAACTCCTGTAGTAGTAGTATCCACCTAATCAATCGGGGCTTGGCATCTTACTTCTCGAACAGGTATCTGATGGTTGCATGTTCAGTGTAGACAATTGTCTTCGAACCTATCAGATAAGACCGAAACTTGTCGAACGCATAGACCACTGCGAGCATCTCCTTTTTCGTGGTGGTGTAGTTGCACTGCGTCGGGTTCATGCTCTTGCTGGCGTAGTGAATGACATGGAAGAGTCTCTCCTTCAGCTGCCCCAAAACTGCTCCTACTGAGTAGTCGCTGGCATCGCACATCAAAACAAAAGGCTCACTCTAATCCAGAGAAGTCAGGACCGGTGCAGTCACTAATGCCTCTTTTAGTCTCTCGAAGGCCTGCAAGCACTCATCATCAAAGACGAAGGATACATCCTTCTCCAACAAATTGCATAACGGTCGAGATATCTTTGAGAAGTCTTTGATGAATCTCCTGTAAAACCCGGCGTGACCGAGAAAGCTCCGGACTGCTTTGACACTTGCTGGTGGTGGCATTTTTTAAATGGTTGTTGCCTTTGCTCGGTCCACCTCCAGTCCTTCAGCTGACACTCTATGTCCCATCATAATCCCTTCTCTAACCATGAAATGGCATTTCTCCCAATTGAGGCATAGGTTGGTCTCGGTGCATCTGTCCAGTACAGTAGCCAAATTCTGCAAACAAACATCGAATGAGCTACCAAAAACTGAGAAATCGTCCATGAATACCTCCATGACATCCTCGATCAGGTCATGGAAGATGGCCATCATGCATCTTTGGAAGGTTTCCGGTGCATTGTAAAGTCCAAATGGCATCCGCCGGTACGCGAACACTCCGTACGGACAAGTGAATGGGGTCTTGTGCTGGTCCTCCGGTGCTACAGCAATCTGGTTGTACCCTGAATAACCACCAAGAAAACAATAGAAAGGGTACCCAGATAATCTATCCAACATTTGATCAATGAACGGGAAAGGAAAATGATCCTTGCACGTGGTGGCATTGAGGGACCGGTAGTCAATGTAGAATTGTCATCCAGTGATTGGTCTTGTTGCGACCTCCTCTCCATCATCGTTCTTTATTATTTGCATCCCCCCTTTCTTGGCTACTACTTGAGTGGGGCTTACCCACTTGCTGTCGGAAATCGGGTAGATCATGTCGTGATCTAGGAGCTTCAGAACCTCCTTCTTCACGGCCTCTTGCATGATTGGGTTCAGTCGTCGCTGTGCCTGTCTCTTCGGTTTGGCATTTTCCTCCAAAATGATTTTGTGCATGCATAGTGAAGGACTGATCCCTTTGATGTCTCCCAAAGTCCACCCAATAGCAGACTTGTATTTTCGGAGGACTCGTAGTAGTTTATCCAGTTCTCCCTGTGTTAGGTAAGCAGAGACGATAACTGGGTAAGTATTGTTAGATTCTAGTAAAATATATCTGAGATGTGTTGGGAATATCTTGAGTTCCAAAACAGACGAATCGAAGTTAGATGGCTGTTGTTCCAGACCTGCATCGATCGACGCATGATCTGCGTTGATCGACGTGAATAAGATAGCAGCAATCCCTTTTCCACATCACGCTATTTCGATCGATGGAGACTTCAATTCGAACCTTCTCTTTGCGTCGATTGATGTGGCTGTTGCATCGATTGACGTGGCTCTTGATATTACGTCGATCGATGTGCCTCCCACATCGATTGATGTGGATGAACCTCCACGTCTTCCTTTCTTGTTCTGACTGTATCAGCTTGGTAGTCGCTCCCGTTTGTTCTCTTTATCCCGTGTTATCTCTTCGATCACATCCAGCTCCATCACTAAATCTACAAGCTCAACATCTGCCTCATCTAAATTTGAAGATGAAAACAGAGAGTGCAGTAAACAGTTCTCCAGAAAATCCGGATCAGTTTTAAGAGAAGAGAAGGGAAAGGACATCACCGGATTGAAGCAATTGATCATGTGACATTCTTCCTGGTAGCTCCCTTCATTGTGCTTTTGCATTGCTTTGTAGATGGAGAAGGTGACTGAATCATTGTTAATTCGGAATGTCAGTTTGCCGTCTTGGATATCAATTAGCGCTCAACCAATCTTCAAGAACGGTCTTCCCAAAATCAGTGGAATGTTGTGGTCTTCCTCCATGTCAAGCACCACGAAGTCTGCTGGAATGATGAAGTCCTTCACCTTCACTAATACATCTTCCACGATGCCTCTCGGGTAGGATACAGATCTGTCGGTCATCTGTAGTGATATGGTCATTAGTTTGATGCTCCCGATCTCCAGTTGCTTTAAGATTGACAACGGCATTAAGTTGATGGATGCGCCGAAATCGCAAAGGACCTTCCCGAAGGTCTCTCCTCCAATCACGCAGGAAATCATGAAAGACCCCGGGTCCTCTCTCTTTATCAGCATCTTCATCTGAATAACTGCGTTGCATTCCTCGAACAAGTTGACTGTTTCGTGCTCCATGAAGAGTCTTTTATGGGAGACCATGTCTTTCGGAAATTTGATGTATCCGGGCATCTCTTGCAGCGCTTCAACCAGTGGAATGTTGATTTGCACCTTCTTCATATTCTCTAGGAAGCGTGCATACCTCTCGTTCATATTTGTTTTGGTAAAACATTGTGGATACGACATAGGAGGTTTCTTTGCTGGTGGGCTGGGAGCCTGCGTCGATCGATGTGGATCTATGTCGATAGACGTGTCTCTTGTTGCTGCATAGATTGACGTGGATGTGCCTGCTACTGCATCATCGACCTGCTCCATGTCTTCGTACTCCTGTGAATCCTTCCATGTCTGTTTTGGCCCTTCATATGATTTCCCCCCTCTTAGAGTGATGTCATTCACTTGATTCCTCTGATTCTGATTTTTGGGGTTAACTTGAGTAATGCTTGGAAGCTGTCCAGGCTTGTGCTGGGCTCCGAGGGCGTCGACAATCTGGCTGACCTGCGTCTCTATAATCTGCATATGCTTCTGTACCTGGTCTACTTTAGTATTCACGCCTGAGATGTCTTGCTCCAGTTTGCTCACTTTATCAGTGGACCCTTGCATGAACTTAGCCAAAATCTCCTCGAGATTTGGCTTCTTCTTCTCCACCACTGATCTTGCATTGCAAATCCAGGTGGTGGCTGCTCCGCAGCTTGAGGGTTCGCATAGGAAAACCCAGGATGGTTCCTAGCGGGATTGTAGTTGTAGGTAGGGGTGAGCATGAGTCAAGCCGGCTCGCAAGCTACTCGGGATCGGCTCGAAAAAAACTCGAAATCGACTTGATAGTAATCAAGCCGAGCTCGAGCTATTCGAGTAATTGTCGAGCTCGAGCTCGAGCTTTGTGATACTCGATTCGACAAGCTCGCAAGCCTTATCGAGCTTGAGCTCGAGTCGATCTTGGGTTCGAGCTAGGCTCACGAGCCTTATCAAGCTTAATATAATTTAAATTTTTATTCCTAAATTTATTATTTAATAATAAATAATCTAAATTTTAATTAAAAATTAAAATAATTTAAAATAATCGAGCTCGATCGAGCCGAATCGAGCTTGACAAGTTTGACCTCGAGTCGAGCTTGAGCTTGAAAATCTGAGCTCGAGCTCGAGTCGGGCCATACTCGGCTCAGCTCGGCTCTTGATCACCCCTAGTTGTAGGGCTAGTTGTGCTGCTGATATCCTCCACGGTAGTTGTTTTAGTAACCACCCCTTTGGACAAAATTCACATCGGCACAATCCCTTTCAAGAGGGGCTTGCACAGGCTCTACTACAACAACTGTCTACTCCAATTTCAGCGTAGCAAAGTCTTCCCGCAGTTTCTTCACCTCGGCTGCCAAATCAGGTTCTTCGGCGGCCTTTTCCACTACTTTTTCAACAACTTTTACAGGTCGATGTCGACTTGAGGACCAACGTTGATTGTTGTTGGCCATCTTTTGAAAGAATTCCATGGCCTTTTTTCCGCTTTTCGTCATGATGGTGTCGCCCAGTGTGGTATCCACCAACTCAACAGTCCTCTCATTGAGCCCTTCGTAGAATGCTTCTGCTTGCTCTCCTGGGGGTAGACCATGGCCTGGGCAAGATTTCAGCAGCTCCTTGTAACGCTCCCACGCATCATAGAAGCTTTCGTTAGATCTTTGAGCAAACCGGATGATCTCCTTCCTTCTCTGTCTGATGACATTCGGAGGGAAGAAGTTTTCTAGGAATTCATTCTGAAGTTCCGTCCATGTACTGATACTCCCCTTGTTCAGTGCAGTAAACCAAGACTGTGCTTTATACCGCAGAGAGAATGCGAACAGAAGCATTCGGATGGCATTCTTGTTGACCCCTCCGATCTTGACAATATTGCAGAGCATAAGAAATTTGTCGAGATGTGCGTATGGATCCTCAGTCTCTCTTCTGCCAAATTGGTTTTGTTGCACCATTTGCACCAATCCGGTCTTCAGCTCGAAGTTATTGGCGTTGATGCCAATTCTAAAGTATGTCTCCTTAAACTGAGGTCGATACCACTTTTGCATGGCTTCCTCTTCCTCGTCATCATCCAACCCCTCTGGCTGATCCTGATCTTCTTCATCTTCATCTTCAGGAATATTCTCAAATAGTGGGTTGCGACAAAGATGCCGGTTGTTCTGATTGTTCCTCTCGAGGTTCCTTTCAAGATTCAGCTGTTGAAGTTGTGCCCTCGTGGCTTGAACTTCTTGGACAAGTGCGGTATGCTCCTCCGGAGTTAGTACCGGTGGGGGTGGCGGGTCGATTGGCGGTGGCACGTTGTCGGCCATCGCTTGGTTATTCGAGCTCCCTTGTTCCTGTTTCTTTCTTCGGTTCTTTCGGCAAGTAGCTTCAATTTCTGGATCATTATCTAACAGGTCCTTCCCTTTAGCTCTTGTACTCATGCACTACCTGTACAGCAAAGGAGGTAGTGGAGTGAAACTGAAAACAAAACTAAAAGAAAACAACAAAAAAAAAACTCAAGAAGCTAAAAATCTGGAAAAATAAGTCTACGTCGATCGACGCAAGAGCTACGTTGATCGATGTGGAAATAAAACTTGCGTCGATCGATACGATGTATATCGATCGACGCAAAACGGAAATTTTACGAAAATTTACTGAAAGTACAAAAATTACAATCTAAATCAGTATCTCACTCGCAGAATAAATAGTAAGATAATTTCTATTCTTTCCCCGACAACGGCGCCAAAATTTGATCGCTCAATATTTTTTACTAGCGACTTAGCAGAGCTAATAATATAGCGGCAAATAAAATTATCAAATCCCAGGGGAAAGAAATAACGGAAAACCTTAAGTACTAAAACGTAGTTTCATGAAATACTGGTTAGGGAAAATCAAATTTTGGTTTTGGTGGTTTTCGAAAATTAAACTAACTTGTAATTTAAAATTCAAACGAAAAAAATAACTTGACGAATTCAGATATGAGAAGCACAGATTCCAGGGATATCTACCTATCAAGTATTACATGTATAAACAAATCGATCAATTTCCAATTTAATTCCTATTCGTAGTGAAACATCATAAAAGTATTATGAATCTCTTGATTGGACAATTCACAAAGTTGATTAACTAATTATCTCTTATCCTTTCAGTCTTGAGAATAATTAATTATCTCCAAAAGCCCTACAGATCTATTCCTATAATCTATTTCCCTCTTTTCAGAAAAGAAATTAGTTTATATTGTGAAAACTCTTTCCATTGAAAACTATTACTTTTAACTCTCTAATTCTCAGCTAATTAGTCCTAAGATGTGACCAGCAACTCAAGATTACAAATAAGCACAAAATTCACAAACTACGATAGGAAAGGAAAATTAATTCAATTAATCAAACATGCATACTTGATAGTTCGAAATCCTAGAATTTGAAAAGAGTTTAGTTACAAATATTCATAGTAAAACTCATCAAAGATAAATAAAACCTAAATTACATAAAAAAACTGGGTGTAGAAGTCTTCCCACAAATATCTGTCTTCAATCATAAAACACAATATTTGATTGAAATTGAACTCTGGAGTAATACACACCTAAAAATCGAACTTAACTATCTCATACAGTATCTAGGATTCGATCTATTTAAATATTCAAATCAGGATCAAATCTGGAATTCTCGGATCCATGTCGATCGATGCGGAACTTGCATCGATCGACACACTTGAATGGGCCGCATTGATTGATGCGGGTTGTGCATCGATCGACGTGGACTTGGCCTCCGCTGGTCTGCGTAGATCCTTGTGTTGATCGCCCCCTCAAGCAAGCTGCGTTGATCGACACAGGTCTGGAATCTGAACATCTCCAAATTCTTCACTGTTTCCGACTAAAAAACTTGCATAATTCCTCAACCACGACATTACGAGTACCAAAGTCACTTCATGCACAATAAAACACATAATACTACTCTAACATCAACCAAATAGTCAAAGAACTAATGGATAAGTTGGTGAAAATACTAACTTATCGGAGCTGAATCAAAATCAGTCCAATTAGAGACCCAGACTCTTAACATAAATTGTCTTTATCATTTTCTGGAAGATATCCTACTCAATTAATCAAACTCTAGCAAGCATAATCATTCCAACCAAAAAGTATGCAAGTATGCAACATTTTTAGCAAAGCAAAATCAAAATTCAGCGACCAATATAATCACATTCAATGGTACCAGCATCAATTACCTAATCTAAGTCTTAAAAAAATCAACAATATCAGCGAATTAATAAAAGTGTCACGAGACATGGTCATATTATTAACTCGATTTAAGGAGTCGAGTTGTATATTTAGAAATCTCATAACCTAATAAACATGCCCGTAAAATTAACAAAATTAAACACTGAGCTAATGAATCTTTTAAGAAAATCGACCAAAGATAATGGCATCTGGTAGAATGGGGTGGGGAAGAGAAGACTTCCCTGTGTTGGCCTCCCAATTATTTCTTCTTCACAATTGATTATACTTCATTGGCAACCTTAGCGCATTCATGGATGGTGGTGCCATATATCAACATTCAACAACTAGCAAATTAAGGGGAATTATATCGGACCCTTATCTTGAGTTCTTGCAAGCTAAACATATTAGATATTTTGGAAAGAATAATTGTCTCAACTTTCTTGTACAAGATTTTCGTAATATAATCCTGCAAAAGGTGGATTAGTGTACGAGCGCTAGCGAACTGTTGCAAACAATTCATTGACCAAAATAGAGTAATAGAGTAATCAGGGGCGGAGGCACACTTCAAGTTCCGGGGGGCTCGACCATGTTCCGGGGGGGCTTGACCATATCACGATTGGTTCGAGTCTTATAAATATAACTAAAAAGAAAATTCCGGCCGCCGGGGGTCGGTACCCCCCCCAGCCCAGGGCTGCCTTCGCCCCTGAGAGTAATGGTTTTCAGAGATAATGGTAACATGATTTCTAGGCCAACTTAGAGCAGAGTATCAAGTGCAAGTAGATGATATTAAAATTGATACGTCCCTTCTATAACACATGTTCAACAATAAACTTTTACCATGCACATGTATTAACTATATATGAGCAAGCTACATGTAGAACCAACTAATTGGACAAACGAAAAGATTGGAGTATTTTGGAGTGTGCAACATGTTTGATAATCAACAGCACCTTATGATCATTTTCTCTTCGCACAACTATGAGTTTTAGATTCACACTAGTATCACAGTGGCCATAAAATCAGTTTTTAGGCGTCAAAACTAATACACATCCTTTGGGAGCATAATCAAACATATTGGCTATAATTAAACTCCAATGATTGTGCTGCAAACTCTTCGCCATAAACATAATACCTATATTAATTTATAAAATTAATCATAAAAAATATCGCAAAATCTATGAAAATCAGACATGAGAGAAAGCAGGGTGACAAAGAAACATCACAAAGGCCAACACATTTGGGCCAACAAAAATAGAGAAATAAAGGGAAACGAAGACACCAGGTCTAACCAGCTCGGTTGTAGAGGACTAGTGAGGTATTCCTCTTTCAGCTGAATGGTCGAACAAGGCCGTCGATCATTCACATTACCATGGGACTTGTCGGAAAACATTTGATGATGGAGAAAGTTGTGTGCTCAGAGGCTCCGCCATCGGAGGCGTGCAGTGCAGAGGTAGAGGATGAAGGAGAAGCGACGACTGCGACCAAGAGTGGGAGGAGTGGCGTTGTGAGGCGATTGCTTCAGTAATGATGGGCGCAACACATGGGCGACGTGACAACAACAATGAGCATGGCTACGTGTGGCGCGGCTGGTGGAGTTTCGGGCAACAAAGAGAGGAGCACAACAGGGAGGAGCGGAATGGGTGCGAGCAGGTGTTGGAGTATCCGTGGTGTTCCTTGCACAAAGAATCGGGCAGCGGGGCATCACGATGCTGCAGCCATTCTAGGGGCGTGCATGATGTATTTTGTATACTGAAAGCATTTATTACAATGAGTATACAACGGTTTATTTCTCCTATCTGTTAACAATCTTACATGTATGAACAACGGTATCCTCTTGTCTCACCGATAGGGATGATCATACGGCGTGTTGTAGATCGCAGAAGACAGTATGATCACTTGACCTAGTGAGACATAAACCTGATCACAGCCGAGACAACGTATGAGGATACGTCTGTCCGGATGGCTGCGGCATTGTCGGAATAAGTAGTTTGTCTAGGTTACTTGACATGCTGGTACGCAGAGGTGGCGTATTGATGGACCGC
>JAPKLW010000447.1:0-14269 GCA_026898455.1 Plectranthus barbatus
TGTTGGGAAATTTGGCTAAGTTTCCTCTCCCCAGTAGCTACTTGTTTAGATTCTAGTTTGGTGTTTTGGTGGATCAAATCCTAAGTCCTACCAGCGTCAGTTTGTCTCTAGAATAGCTCTAGTCTCAAATGTAAAGTCCTGTTTAGGTCTTTTTGAGTTGTAAGTTGCAGCTGATCAAGACTCATGCTGACACTGTTCATCAGCATGAGATGTACTTACCAGCTGAGAAAAGTCTCACCAGCAAGCGACTGACAAGACTCGTGCTGACACTGTTCATCAGCATGAGAAGAGCTAATGACTGGTCACTGTTCACCAGTTGGGAAGGTTTTCATCAGCAGGGGGCTGACAAAACTCACCAGCAGAATAGGTGTTCTCACTGACACTGTTCACCAGCGGTGAAGCCACCAGTCATGGGAGATTCCAAGAGTTAACAACAGACAAATTGGTAGACTTAGATTGTGCCGACGCAAGTCACCAGCAGAGACTTGCCAGCACAAAGATCACCAGCATGTTCTACCAGTCGGATGTTACCAGCAGAATTCAAGATTCGCTCTCCCAGAGTCTTAGAGACAAAAAGAAGATTCGTCTGAGGAATAAACTGACAAAGTATGACTTTAAGGGAGGATACCTTAAAGTCTATCAGTTCAAGACACCAGTTCCGATTCCTCGTACTGACGAATAGTGCCGTTCTGACATAAAGAGATCAATGTCAGATAAAGTGGACAAAAGCATGGCGCTTTCCGGAAATTCCTACCTGCCGCCGTCAGAAGGACATGGGAGGACAGAGACCTTTTCCGGATGAGTCCAAACGGCTAGAAGATTTGAATGGGATCCCGCTTCTATAAATACCTGGGATCCATCAACATTCAATACTCTTCTCTCTCGCTCAACTACCGAAAGTCAGAAACTTTATTGCAAGCAAGCAGAACTCTTTCGAGGCCTCTCTAAAGGCTATCCGTGTGTTGATTTATTCAAACACGAGACTTCAAGCTTCCAGCTTGTAAGTTACAGATCTCGTTGGTGTTCTTTCTCTTCCGAGGAAGTTCACAGCAGCTCTTGTGCCAGCCAGCATTTGAGTTATTACGGGCTTTTTGCCGTATTGAGAAGACACGTTCTTGGGAGAACTAAACACCCAGTGAAGCTGTGGAGGTTGAAGTGACGTTCTCGCACTCCACCAGCTGATCAGAGTTGAAGAAGGACAAGGCCGGGAGCGGTTGATCTAGTGAACTGGTGGACGAGGCATTCACCAGCTAGAGATAGATCGTAGGACGCTTGTACCCGATTACTCTTAGTGAAATTTCCAGTGCTACGACTTGAGAGTGGACGTAGATCAGTTGATCGAACCACTATAAATCCTTTGTCTTTTATCAGCTTTCTGCATTTCATACTGATTTAAAACCCAGCACCCAAGTGCTGGTGTATATCTGAAAACTGATATAACTGTGCAAACAAGGCTAAAAACATTCCAAGTCTTGAGCTACCAGCTGACGAGCCAGTTGCCAGTCAGCTGAGTACTCAGAGTGCCAGTTGACTTACCAGCTGACAAGGTCCCAGTCAGCTGAGTAACCAGCAGAGCGCAAGAAACGAATTAACACAGTTTCCGCTGCCAAGTTATACCCTGATAATCCGGGACCAACAAGTCACTTCTGCAACAAACTCATGGATAAACTGCTGACAAGATATGGGGTGCGACAAAGAATAACAACAGCCTATCATCCGCAAGCCAATGGACAGGCAGAACTGGCTAATCGAGAGATCAAACAGGTGCTGGAGAAGACAGTAGTGAGTCGGAAGGACTGGAGTAAGCGACTCGATGAGGCTTTGTGGGCCTACCGGACAGCTTTCAAGACACCGATCGACATGTCCCCATACCAATTGGTTTATGGCAACTCCTGCCATCTTCCGGTTGAGGTCGAGCACAAGGCATTTTGGGCCATCAAGACACTTAATCTGGATTTTCTGAAAGCTCAAGGGGATCGGGTGCAGAAGCTGAATGAATTAGAAGAGTGGAGACACGAGGCATATGAGAGCACAAAGTTGTGCAAGGAGAGAGCCAAACGGTTTCACGACCGACAGATTCGAGTGAAGAAATTTTACAAAGGTGATATGGTTCTTCTTTTTAATTCTCATTAGAAATTATTTCCGGGTAAATTCTGTTCTCGTTGGACAGGGCCATACAAGGTGCGAGAAGTGTTCGAGAATGGGACTTTGGAATTGGAGACTGAAGATGGCCACTACTTCAAAGTGAAAGGGCACCAGGTTAAGCGATTTCACACTTCCGAGCAACCTCAGGCTGTGAATGAAATCTCCCTTGCATAAAGGTAAGTAGGTAAGTTCGTCGAGCTCCCGACGTTAAACGCAGCGCTTCTTGGGAGGCAACCCAAGCTCGATTTACCCATCTTGTTTCAATTATAGATTAGAATTGCATGTGTTTTTGACATTATTTCGCATTATATTAAGTTTGGGGAGAACTCTGTGTTGCTATTGTTGTTGGAAGTTGATTGGAATGATGCAGGGATGGAAATACTTCAGTTTAGGGGAACTTTACGCGACGGGCCACGAAATATCCCGAGCGGGACCACCTTGTTCCGTTTGGGATGCAAGAAATGCAAAAGACGCTGCCCAACCAAGACCAATCCTGAGCGAAATCCTTCTGTTCCGCTCGGAATGCGTAACTTTTGACATATCCCGAGCGGGAGCTTCTCATCCCGCTTGGGATGATATTCTTCGAAAAAGTTAGGAAAAGCCGTGGTCCATCCCGAACGGGTTCGTTCCGTTCCGTTCAGGACCGGTTTAGTTAACGCTGCAGACCGGGCCAGTTCAGACTGTCCCGAACGGGATAGGTCTGTTCCGCTCGGGACGCATCGTGAGTCTATAAAAAGCGGCCGCGCGGGATCAGATTTCTTTCCCCCTTTTCTCTCTTACCGAACGGTAACTCTTTCTTCCCCTTATTCCTTCGATTTTCCGGCGACAACAAGGTAATTTCTACCCCTATTTCTTGTTTATTTCATGTTTATTGCCTGTTTTGTTAAATTAATTGAAGTTTCAACGGTTAATTTTGGGGATTATTGGTGTTTGGAATTCTAGCCTAGGGTTTATGATTTCTGCACATAAGGTGTTTGATAGAATGTCCCAATGCATGTTTGATGTTTAAGTATACATTTACTACGATTTTTGGGCATATTTCTGGATTTTAAACGTGATTAACTATGATTTTTGTGAAATTGGGGATTATTGATGTTACTTGCACTATGGGGGGTTTGATTTACATTGTTAAACTTGGAATGTACTCATGTGAATGATGGGTTGTTGAGTTTGCTATAATGATTCTTCATTAAAGTGCTTTATGGTGGATTTTGGTGCTTTGGTGATTCATGGAATGTGTTGGAGATTGATTTTTGGTTTACCCTTTGCAGAGAACATGGCACCCAGACGCCCCTCTAATTTCACCGAGGATGAGTACAAGACGCTCAAAGCCCTAAGCAAGTGTGTAGTAAATGGTTCAAAGTACCCCTGCCCAACGACTCTGACTGCATTGGGCATCAAAGATGATGTCGAGACCCTGTTGAAGAATATTGGCTGGGAAGCCCTGCTCAACCAAAGGTGGCCGGCATTCGAAGAGCAAACGAGAGAATTTTTGGCTTCCGCGTCTGTGCGAAAGAGCCTCGGTAACTTGCCGAGCCACCTCACTTTCAAAATGGAGGGTAGAAGCTACACTTTGGAGCGCAAGGAGTTGGATGCTATTTATGGGTGTGACGAGGAGGCGAGATATGTCCCCGAAGAGGGCTTCGACCCCAAGGAATTCTGGCAAATGATTTCCGGAGAGACTGTTTTGGGCACTCTACGGATGAAGCTGGCTAAGGCCTCTCTCATTAGGAGCCCGATCCTGCGGTACATCCACAAGAGCGTTGCTACCTCCGTCTCTGGTCGGCATGAGAGCAACAATGTCATCATGTCAGAGCTTTTTCTGCTCCACTTCCTACTGGCTGGAGCATCCCATGGACAACTGGAGCCGACCTCCCACCCGCACCAACATCTACTGCAGGGGCCTGATCACACCCATCTTGGACCACTTCCAGATCCTGAGGAGAGGGACGGAGGTGCCACCGTCTGTGGTGGACCTCCCGGTGCTTACCTTGGCGAAGTACATATCCATTCTCCGGGAGAATGCCTTCCTATATAAGGTTGTGGGGGATGCCTGGTTGAAGTTGCCGAACACCGCTGCTACCACCATCAGTGCCCCGGGTTCTGAAGCCAATCTGCTATTGGACTCACCAGAGCACAAAGCCATATGGTTCCGGAAAGGGCGGGATGGATCTTACCGGCTCTATGAGCACTCTGCCCCGGTCCAGGAGGACAATGAAGAGGAGTTCGATGATGAGGAGGAGCCACAGTGCGAGCAAGGGGCCGGGACGTCTTCAGCTGGAGGCCGTCGCCCCTGGCGGACTGAGATGATAGAGATGATGCAGAGCATGTCCTCTTCTATGGCTGGCCTAGACATGAGGATGGCCGGTTTGGCTACTGAGGTGACAGGACTGCAAGCTGATATGGGAGCCCAGAGAACGTGGATGGAGCAGAGATTTACTGGAGTGAACGACAGATTATCCGGCATTGAGACTGAGCTCAACGACTTGATTGCTCAGTTCCTGGCATACTATCGGAGGCGCCGGCGGAATGAGGATGCTCCAGGCTCTACTCAGCAGTGATCACCGTCTCTCCGCCTTTTCAAACTTAGTCTTCTTCGGACTAAGTTTGGGGGGTGGGACGGACGCCGGTTCTCCTCTTTATCCCTATCTTTTACTTGCTATGTTTGAACTGATTTACTTGCTTTCTTATTGTACTGCAGTCCTAGTTAGGTTAGTTAGGATTTTATTGATGTTTATTGATGTAGTTATTTTGAAGTAATTCGATATGGTTGTAAAAGAAGTAATCTTTGACTGATAAAGATTGTGATATTTGGAAACTCTTTGGTTTTGGTGTTTCTATGATGATGATACAAGTGGATTGAGCGATAACAAGCGGAACCATGCCGAAAATTTTTGTTTTCTACCTGGTACACTGTCGGAAGTGGGGTACACACACTCTTACATTTAACTTTCACACTTAGCATGAATTGAATGGTTTATTCTGAATTTGAGTACTTGCAAGTGAGGTGTGTTTGATTGTGATAACTTAGGCTTGAGATTGAATTCGTGACGAGGCATGAACATGATTTGAATCGTTTGAGCTCATGATAGGGCGGAATAACTTGAAATTGATGCATGCTTTTGGTTGAACAAATTTGGCATTTGACATCATGTTATATTAATGCTTAGAACTCAACAACTTTAAACTTGTGAGGTTTGAGCCTAATGAGTCCATTTTATCTCATTTTTGATTTGTTGTGAGAGGCGAGCACAAGCGGAATGAGTAGAGTCTGTCAATGCCACGTAGTTTAACATGTTACATTGAACTAGAAAATGATCTTAGGCCATTCTTTATTAGTACCTACCTTTGATATTATTGGAGTATAAGGTGTAAACATAATTGCCCTAACCATTGTTTCGGAGCCACTTTGAGCCTTGAATTCTTTCATGTGTGTTTAGGAACAAGTTGTGGTTTGGGATGAGTTGAGATGAGAAGAAGTGAGTGCTTGAATTGAATTCTCGGTGTGAGTGAAATGATGATTGAAAAAAAAAGAAGGAAAAGAAAAAAAATAGATATCTATATTGTGTGGGAAAGAGAACAAGAAAAGTGAAAAGAAAAAAAGAAAGAAAAGAAAATGATTGGAAGAAGGTTGAATATATGTTCAGGAAAAAAAAAAGAGAGAGAGAGTGAGAACTCATCAGATTGTAGAAAAGAAGTGTGCACGTATTTGTTGAAGGGTTGATTGGTTGAATGTTGAGAAAAGGGTTGGGATGAATGAGTCACTTTTGCCTAAAACACCCTACCTGTTAGTAAGCCACGTTACAACCCGATAAAAGTCCTATTTGATTCTAGAACGATGTTTCAATGTGAAGAAATGTGGCAGATATGAACGACATGAATGAAACTTGTGTACTTGTACTTGAGTGAAAGAAAGAAAAATTTTACCTTATACAGCTGAGTGTGAGTGTTACACTTTATATGATCACATGCCGGTAAGGTTGAGTTCTTTGCATTAATCTAAACATGGTAGATAATGGAAACTTTGTGAGATTGAAATGTGCGTTGATAGATAGTAGTGAGCCGTGAAGCATTGCACCAAACGAATGAAAATCTAGTTTTTGTTTTTGATTGAGGACAATCAAAGGTTTAAGTTTGGGGGGTTTGATATGTGCTTAATTTGTACTATTTTTGGAATATGAATTGAATGAGTTGATGAGGATTAAGTGCACAAATCACACACATATCTCTTCTTTTCATTGATTTTCCTTCACTTGGTGTTCGGGAGTTGTTTTGAGTGTGCAGGAGATGAAAAGTGTTAGAAATTCGAGTTTTGGAGCTAAATTGAGGTTTTGGACGAAGCAAATCCCGTTCGGGACGAAAAAAAAGAAGAAAGAGACGAAAGTGCGAAGTCGGTCCCGTTCGGGACCATGGTTCGAGAAGCTCCAGTTCGGAACTCAGAAATCTGGCGTGAATGGAGAAGAAAAATGTGAAGGCCGAAGCGCGTCCCGTTCGGGACTCACTCGTCCCGTTCGGGACCAGTCGGGATTTTTGGTCGAGCATCAAGTTCCATTCCGCTCAGGATGGAACTTTGCAAAGGAGGATCCCGTTCGGGATCAAAAGGCCTGAAGCTGCGAATTTCTCAACTATAAAAGGCCAAGGGATGTTACAAAGTAAGGGTTTGACTTTTGAAAACCCTAGAGAGAATAAGGCACGAGATTGAAGCGATTTTCACGTCTCAAGGCTCGGAATTGGAGGTGGAAGGAAGGATTCGAAGCTAGATTTGAAGATTCATTATTAAAATCCTAAGCTTTCTTGTTCTCCTTTCTCTTCCATGATTTACTTTGGGATATTGACGATTTTCATTGTATTCATGAGTAGCTAAACTCATTGTTGAGGATTTGGATGTGATTGGGATGAGTTGAATATTGTTTGGATTTGAGTAATTAAATTTTCAAGGGTTTGATTATTATTGTGGATTTGAATGTGTGTTCCTTTCATGATTGATCACCATGTGTTGGAAAGTATGCCTCAATGAACTAACTTGATAGGTTTGATGATTAGAGGGGATTGCAATAATAATTAGGTGTTTGTTTCATTTAGAAGATAGGTGAATTGACATCTAGGTTATTAAATTCTTGAGCTTTTGGGAGTTAATTGAGATTAACATACCTAGACTTAGGTTGAAATTGAGATTAATCTACGGTTGTTACACCGGTACTAAGGGTAATGACTAGAGTTATGTGAATTGACCCAGCTCATCTTATTGAAATTGTTTCGTAAAGTTAGCAAATCCAAGCATATTCATAATCTACCCCAATCCATCATGTGTTCCTCAACTATTCTCTCTCTGGTAATCTCAAGAAAGTTGATTGGTTTTATTTACTTGTTACATTAATCTTTAGAATTCTAAGTAGTTTAAAATTGATCTTTCAAAACCATTTTCATCGCGTCTAGATATTAGGTTCCAAAATCAATCCCTTTTACTTAAACAACGGGCGAATTGAGTCTTCGTGTTCGATAATTTTTACTTGAAAAAAAAATATTGCATCATTAACAGATAAGAGAAATAAATCGTTGTATATTCATTATAATAAATGATTTCAGTATACAAAACCAATCAAAAAAATTCTTCTGTGACTTTGAAACTTTCAGAAGAACACATCAATGGCAGAATCTTCCAACCGCACCAGTACCCCTGCCGAATCCTCCGGAACACCAACCTGCCCAAGGAACCAGAACAATCCCAGCCAACCTTCACAGGCATCTACAAGTCGACGAATATCGACGAGTCAATTCCATACTACCGGCTAATCGCAATAAGCCACGGAAAACTGCCTGGTGATCTTTCTAATGATCAGAGAAGGGCCGCTCAAGTCAAGAAAGACAAGATATTGCACGAGCCACTGTTCCGGAAGCACTGGTGTGAAGACCTCATAGGTAAACTCGATCGAGAGAACCTACTGAGATACTTATTTGTAGAGCCGAAGAAATTCCGACCGCACATAGTTGCAGAATTCTTTGCACGAGCAGTTGTTGATAAAGAAGAAAAATCTTTCACCACAAGTGTTATGGGTATCAAAATCACTGTAAGTCTAGAAATCTTGGAAAAGACGTACGGACTCCACAACGACGGTGAAGATATAGCCAACTACAAAATCAACGATGAAGGCGAAATGAAGAAAAGATGGCTAAGATGGAAGTCGGATTCATACACCAATACATGGAAAGTAGCAGCACCTCTAAAGTCTCTAGCAGAACCAATGAGGAGTTTAGCACAAGTAGTCATAAGGATGTTGGTGGGCAAAGTAGGCTCACTCTCTGAGTTAAGTGCTAAGAAGTTTGCTGTTATGATGGCCATTGAAGATCAAGTGCATGGAAATTGGGCAAAGTTCATCTACACCAAATGGCTATCACATGTCTACAAGAACAAGAGTGTGAAGAAGGATCACACATTCTCTCAAGATGTGGGCTTTGGATTGAAGATAAGCCACTTTCTGGAAGGAATTGTACCAGAAGGAAAACTCTGCCGAGGTGAAAACTTGATCTACTCCGACTACATACCGCAAACCAGAAAGCAACAACCGTTGAAAAACATCAGGGAACTACTGATAACAAAAGGGAAAAGCAACGTCAATCCTACAGAGGCATGCTCAAATGAAGAGGAACCATACCAAGGGGAAATGGTCATGCCTACTGCTGCTTCATTGACTGCTGACGAACTAGAAGAAGAACGACGCAAAACAGAATGGAATGTGTTGCTCAGTGAACTTGACAGCCTGATTGATGGGTCATCACAAGCGATTGGTCAACCCTCCGTTAAAACCAACTTGAAGAGAAGACGAACGCAGAGGAGCCCTCAACAAAAGAAAGGGAAATCAACGAGTGATGATAAAGCCAAGAGAAGGGGCAAACAAGGAAGATCTTCATGTAACACCCTTAACATCTTTGTACATGAGATATACACTTCTCTACCATCTTTAGATGCAGTAAAGGACACGGCTTCTGAATCCACAGAAGCTAGTGCAAAGTGAAGGCTTGAATTTTCCAATGCGGAAGAATCTCGGAAAACAAGGCGACAGAGAAAAGCGCTCCAAAAAGCACAAGAAGAAAGAGACTATGCCAAGTTTCAACTTGAGATGACACTTGAAGAACGGGATTCAAGATACGCAGAAGTCATGGCTAGTTATGTTGAACGAAACGCTAGGATTCAGGATGGAGAACAAGCAGGTCGCACTCAAAAGGACATTGAGAATATGCAAGCAGATAAAAGGAAAAGCAAGGTTACATTCGCTGAAGATGTGTAAGCCATTGTTGATCTTGAACGAAGGCAACTTAAAGAAGCCTTAAAAGAATCAAGGAGGTTGCAAACTCACGAACACGGAGAAAGGAGTTGCAACACAACATCAGTTCAGCCCGCCACCAATCTAGGGGGAAGCGTAAGTGCTGAAGCAACTTTTGAAATTAATTTGTTGCAGACTGCTGAAAAGGGAGGAAGCAGTTTTGTTGTTGAAAAGGAAATTGAACAAGCACAATTGGCTGTGCAAGGAGAGAGCCGATTTGTGACAATCATGGCTGAAGCCGATCTGGAAACAACATCAAGCTAGATCCCAGCCATCCACTCAGGAAACCAGAAAATAGAACCGTGGAATGCAGATTCAGAGATAGTCATGCCAGAAAATGCCGAGCAGACTACCACAGTTGATGAAGGAGGAACTGCTAAGGAACCTACTGCTGAAGCGAATACCTCACTAGATGCTGAGACAAGAGCACAATTACAAGCAGAGCTCACAACCAGTGTTCGAGCTCGGAATGAGCAATATCTACGACAATTAGGTATTGAACCTTTTACCGTTCTAGGATGGAATACGGAAGCAAATACCACAAGAGTGCTCGAAAGAACCATAGAAGACATCTGGAAATGACGCATTCTAGTTCCAAGCTCTCCCGAAGTTTCAGGTATATCCTTTAGTGATATTCCCAGCTCTGTTGATGAAGAAGATGCAGGGACTGTCACAGATGGAGAATCCATATTCAGAGAAGAAACCCTTCGAGTGCCCATGGAAGGACCACCTGACAGAAACTACAAAGCAAAACGGATTGCAAAATGGTGTCCTACTGTCACAGTAAGGGATGAGGAGAACAAGGATCTATCTCCTGGGCACGAGACATCAGTATCTTCATAGAAACTCAAGCTGCTGCCGAAGTTAATGACTCATATCCTTTTGAACCTCAAGGAGAAACGTCCGATCAAGAATGGCTGAGAACTGAATTCATGCGATGGTGATTCTTTGATTATGCCACTCATGAATTATATTATGAGGATCGCTCAATCATGATGGCAAGGATAGGTCTTAACTACTAAAGAATTGAAGAAGAATGGGCTGACGATTGGATGGACCAGACATCCTAGAGACAATATATGGAGAAGCAAGTTGCTGCGAGGTTACAGAAGATCAAGGCTCACAGAGTAGCCACCGACGATCGATCTTTGCCACCCTCCAACTATGCCATAGTAGACTCTCCATCATCCACTCACAAATGGTTGCTGCTACAGATCTGAAGAAGAAGATAGCTGAACAACAAGCTGAAAGAAAGGAGGAGAAAAGGTTGAAGATGTTGGAATTTAAGGAGAAAGTTTTGAATCAACTTGCCAACAAGCCCTTCAGAGTACACGACTCAAAGTCGTGCGAACAACATCCTACTGCAGAAGAAGAAGGAAGGGAAACCGCTCACTCTGAAATAGCCCCAGTTGATCAACCATCCACCTCCACTGCAAGATTGGTCACCACCGCTCTCACGACTACCGCTGAAAATCAAATTGTACCTGCTGAAGACTCTACAATCATAGCAATTGAGCCAGTGAACACCAACACCTATCATAGAGATCTCCAACACTTTATTCATTCCATGGTAGAACGAAGCATTGGAGAGCAGATGATACCGATTGATCACTGATATTCCTACCAGATTAATTGCAAATATAGTGGTCAAATAAATTTATAACTCGAATGTCGAACCCACAGAGAAAAGATATGCGAAATAGTCCCATGTACTAAAACATAGTTTTGGATTAATTGTTTGAGTACTTCAGAATCAGGTTTTGTTTATTAAATTAGGCAGAGAAAATAAAATATAAACTTAAATTAAATAAAACGAAACACAAATCCTAGGGAAGAAATCTTATTATGGATAACATGTAGGAATCAATTAATTTAACAGGTGGAATACTGCAACAATGCTATATTTCCTTGTTTGGCAAATATAATCTAGATTACTAATTAGTGACTATCTCCGCTCGGTCTCAAAGTACACCAAATTAGTCAATCCGATAAGCAAATCAGTTCAATTCCTACAGTCTAGTACATCTGTTTGGATAGTGTAGATTGTATCATGCATTCCTAATCCCACTATTAATATTCACCTCTCGGTCCTTCTATCAATAGCTAGACATCTAAATTAATCGTCACCTCTCAGTCCTTGAATTAATCTAGAATTATGAAATAAACACAAGAATCTGAACCTAATTAATTAATCCTAAACATGCATTCAAAATAATATTCAAACCCTAGAAATAAAAGAAATAATTAAACTGAAATAAACTTGCATTAAAAATAAAAACATAAATTCAAAGGTGCATAAAATAAAATAAAATCCTAACTACAGAAATTGAGGTTGAGAAGGATATATGAATTAAAATTCATATAGGGAGTGAAATCCACTGAATAAACTAATCTAGGGGGGTATTTATAGTGTTTGTATGGGCTTTAGAAGGCTGAATCCTATAGGAAATAGGATTAGATTTGATGTATAGCTATATCTCCAAGTCCTACAATGAGTATATCTTCAATCTTGAGTCTTCAGGGCTTCTAATATGATATATCTCTTCAATTTTGACCAAATCTCGCCCAAGATTCGTGAAATCCGTCAAAAATCTCGCCAAACTCGTCTCCGTCGATCGACGCGGGTCTTGCGTCGATCGACGCGCGTGTGTCCACTCACCAGTCGACGTCAATCTGCGCGGGCTCACGGTTTTGGCCATAACTTCCTCTCCCGAACTCCGATTGATCCGATTCCAGTTGCGTTGGAAAGCTAATTCAAAGCTCTATCCATTTCCATACGCCAATAGCCCGAATTTCTTGTGTGGAGAAATAATTCACTGCTACTCTTGCACGTCACTGCTTTCGGAACGGAATTTTGGTGAATTCGACCTCAAACCTGTAAAAATACACCACTACAAGCGCAATACCCTCCTAGAGTGATTCATGCAATAAAAATAACTAAAAAAATGAAAATGCAATGAAAAACAAAGATAAATCAAACCAATAATGAGTGAAAATATGAACTCATCAATCCCCCAAACTTGAATATTTGATTGTCCTCAATCAAAAGAAAAGAATAAATTTCAAGTTCAAGTAATCAAAGTGTGCTATGCTTCACAAGATTCGTCACAATCCAAGTATGAAATATCCACAAGCACAAATAATCCAAATCAAGTTAGAAAATCAGTAAACTTTGGAAGAACCTCACAAGGAAACTGTTTCGCTCATCACTCAAGTGTTATGGGTTTAAATGAAAGCACTCACAACATGTATGAAGAAATTTTCTACCATAGCTTGCAAATTTTCTAATATCTCCACTGCTAGAATGTGTACACAAGTCTAGAATCAAAAAGGACTTTCAATAGGGTTGTAATGAAGGCTTTTTGTGAAAAGTAGGGAAATATGGCCAAGTGACTCAAAATCAACTAAGTGCATCCACCTTATCAATCTTAATTCACCTTCTCAAGACATCTACCATTCTTCTTTTATTTTACAATACCAATCCTGACTCTTCTTCTTTTCTTTCTTTTTTTCTCTTTTTTTTCCGTAACCAACTAAAGATTTCTTATCCTCTTATAATTATTTGTTTCACCTCAACTTATAGACAAGAAGGAATCCAAAATTTCACTCATAGACAAGTACAGAAACCAAGGACTCAAAGGATACCTCTTGAACAATAATCATCAATCTACCCTTTATTTCGCCCAACTCTTATAGACAAGAAACAAATCACCTGTTTATAGAACTTCTCATAGACAAGATGGACTACAATGCTTCTCTTTAACTCATAGACAAGAAAGAAAAGTAACAGGCTCAAAGGGGCTTAACTAAGGATAAATCATTATAAGGGACAGTGTTTAGGAAATTGGGTTAACAAAGATGGCCTAATATCATCTCCTAAACTTGTGCACACTATGCAGTCTCAACACAGAAAATAAGCAAGTTCTAGAGAAATCAAAATACACAGGTGAATCTCACATCAAACGAAATAAAGGCTCAAATTTCTCACACAAGGGTGCAATTTTGTTCTTCCATCGTAAACATCAAATCAAAACCCAATTCTTCATGTAAGTGCAAGTTTCAAAATCTAACCCTTCATGCGGTGTTCTACATTCATAGGCTACTTCAATCACAATCCCTATCAATTCAAACTATCTAAAGATCAATTATCAATCGCAAATCTCATTCAGAAAGAGACAATGTTCGAAAAACTCAACTCAAACAGTTTGAAAAATCTATGCAGAATTTTATCTAAAAATTTTCATGCAAAAATTTAAAATACTGAAAGCGAATAAACAGATAAAATATTCCTCCTTTTATCCACATCCCCCCAAACTAATTTCCAACTCTAGAGTGGGAAAAAGTTTGAGAATCAGACAAAGGGGAGGAATATACCTGGCAGTTGATCACATACATCAACTTTTTATCCTTGGAGGCTTTGGAACTCGAGCGGCGTGAATTTTGGGCGGCTAGCATTTCGCATCGACCAACGCATGCCCCCTTTGGTTGACGGAAGCCTTCTTGTTGACTCCTTCCACGGGTCGAAGTATAACACGTCGCCGGGCTCGACTTTGATTGATGCCAGGCTACATCGATCAAGGCGAGCGATCCTCCTTTTTTTGTGTCTGCATCCTACGTCGATCGACGCCCACAATACGTCGATCGACGCCGACCCCTTTTTTTTAACTGTAAAACAAAAGCAAAAATTAAAATAAAATATATAATATATAATATAACTCAATCCAAAAATCCTCAACAGAATTAGTAACAGGCGCTAAATCTATCTATTCCCCGGCAACGGCGCCAATTTGATCACTGATATT